>VDFB02379622.1:0-24167 GCA_007258455.2 Sequoia sempervirens | reverse complement strand
AACACATCATAGAGCTCAAGGAAGGAGCTAAACCGTTGATCACAACTCCATATCGGTATTCGAAGAGGCAAAAGGATGAGATCAAGAAGAATATTTGGGAACTTTTGGAGATGGGTTTCATACGCCCAAGCAAGAGCCCCTTTGCATCTGCAGTGGTTCTTGTGAAGAAGAAGGATGGTACCATGCACATGTACGTGGACTATCGTGCTTTGAACCAAAGCACCATCAAGAATAGATACCCCATTCCCAGAATAGATGAGCTCACTGATGAGCTACATGGGGCCAAGCTTCAAGATTGATCCGAGTCCGCTACTATCGTGATCCTCAATGAGGGGTCGATGTGAAAGACAACTTTCGTGATGTCACTATGGCTATTTTGAATTCTTAGTCATGCCATTTGGGTTGACTAACGCCCCGGCTACTTTTCAGTCTTGCATGAACCGTGTCTTCCAGAATCAGTTACGTAGGGTTGTGCTGATATTTTTTGATGACATTCTGATCTACAGCAAGACTTGGGAGGATCACCTCAAGCACTTGGTGGAAGTGCTTAGTATCATGGAATCTGAGAGCTTATTTGCAAAAGCTTCCAAATGTGAATTTGGAATGGTGGAGTTACTGTACCTTGGCCACATAATCAGTGCTGAGGGAGTAAAGGTGGATCCAGAAAAAATCAAAGCAGTAGTTGATTGGCCACCTCCTGAGAGCTTGACTCAGTTGAAAGGTTTTTTGGGTCTGTGTGGGTTTTATCGGAGATTCGTAAAGGGGTATTCACAGAATGCTGCTCCCCTTACTGATCTCACCAAAAAGGGAGCCTTTGCTTGGTCAAAAAAGGCTCAAATTGTTTTTGATAAATTCAAGAAGATCATGAGCTCGTGCCCAGTCTTGGCTATCCCGGATTTCTCCAAGCCATTCGAGCTGCAATGTGATGCATCGGGTGAAGGAGTGGGGGCTGTCCTGATGCAAGACAAACACCCTATCGTGTTTGAGAGCAGAAAATTGAGGGGTGTGGAAAGATCCTATTCAATTTATGACAAAGAAATGCTTGCCATTATGCATGCATTAGCCAAGTTCAGGCAGTACTTGGTGGGAAACAAGTTCGTGGTTAAAACAGACCACAATAGCCTCAAGCATTTTATGCACCAGAAGGATTTAAATGAGAGGCAACAGAAATGGGTGAGTAAGATTCAAGCTTACGACTTTGACATTGAATATGTCAAAGGGAAAAATAATGTCGTGGCCGATGCTCTCTCCAGAAGGCCTCATCTTAGCTCATTGTGTGAGCTTACTACAGATTGGAGAGACATGTTGCTTGCTGATTATGCAAAAAATTAGTTTGCAACCAGCATTCTGGAAGGTACTTTCCATGATGAAAAGTACCAGGTGGTTGAGGGATTGATTCAGTATAAGGGAAGAATCTTTCTGGTGGCTGATTCTAAGCTCAAGAAGAAGATTCTTTTGAACTTTCATGACATTCCGGTTGCTGGTCACCAAGGTTTTTTTAAGACCTATAGGCAGATCCGAGAAAGGTTTTCTTGGAAAGGTTTGAAGAGGGAGGTTCAACGCTACATTCAGGAATGTCCTGTTTGTCAAGCAAATAAAAATGAGCATACATTGCCAGCCGGTTTGCTGCAACCACTTCCAATTCCCAATCAAAAATGGGAAAGTATTTCGATGGATTTCATCACTGGGTTGCCCAAGGCTCAAGGGAAGGATTGTATTTACGTGGTAGTTGACAGATTAACCAAGTTTGCTCATTTCTTTGCCATTACCAGCACTTTTTCTGCAGCCCAAGTTGCAGATTTGTTTTTTCGAGAAGTGTTTAGGCTTCATGGGTTGGCAAAGAATATTGTAAGTGATAGGGACAGCAAGTTCCTAAGTACCTTTTGGCAAGAAGTTTTCAAAATGAGTGGTACTGTGCTCACTCCAAGCACGAGTTATCACCCCCAAACTGATGGGCAAACAGAAGTGGTGAACAAGTGGTTGGAAGGCTACTTGAGAAATTATGTGTCAGAACAGCAGAAAGCTTGGGTTAAGTGGCTGCATATAGGCGCGTACTGCTACAACTCTACTTTTCATATGTCAATCAAAATGTCTCCTTTCTTGGCACTTTATGGGTATGAAGCACCCAGTTTTGCAGATTTGGTGTTTGGTGACAGCAAAGCACCATTAGCCAAGGATTTGTTGCAGCATAGTCAGGACATAATGAGATCCTTGAAGGATAATTTGCAGATTGCACAAAATCAGCAGAAGTTGTATGCTGATCAGAAGCGTGTAGAGCGTTCTTTTGAGGTTGGGGATATGGTCTATCTCCGTTTACAACCTTACAGACAGTCAACTCTCAAGAAGAATGGGGCTGAGAAGCTCAAACCTCGCTTCTATGGGCCGTTTAGGGTCATCAGAAAGGTTGGGGCTGTAGCTTATGAATTAGAGCTACCTTCAGATAGCAGAGTGCATAACGTCTTCCACGTGTCTCGCCTCAAGAAGGCACTTGGACACAATGTAGTTGCTTCTTCACAGTTGCCACCGTTGGATGAAGAAGGACATTTGGTTCTAGTTCCCGAGGAGATACTTGATGTCAGAGAACGTTCCGTGAGGAATAGAACTATCAGAGAATGTTTGGTAAAGTGGAAGAATCTGCCTATGGAGGATGCAACTTGGGAAAGTGATGAAATATTGCAGCATCCTAGTTTGCAATTGCTTGAGGACAAGCAATCTTGGGGAAGGATCAGAATGTCCCTCTAAGCCCGACATTTCCAGCGCGGACTGCTAGCCTTCTTTGGGAACCCGGGTTGTCGGAAGTTAAAATTAGGGTTTCACTCTTTGAGGAGGCCATTGTTCGAGATGGTGGATCAAATGGCGGATTCCTTCCGGGTTTTCGTGAGGGTCAGCAGCGGGTATGAATGAATGAAAGATTTTACCGACGCCCACTAGACTAAACACCCTATGGGACCGGTGAGATACCAACAACTTAGTTGTCTCCACTCTTCTCCGTGATCAGCCTTTGGCATTCAGAGCACTTTTTGGAATTTACTATTTTTAGTAAATTCTATTTTTGGCAGTTTTCCAGATGAGCTCGGGTTGGTTGACTTCCGGCTTCAGAATGATCAGTTGACTTCTTCAGTATTGGCTTCAGGGCACCGTCGGAGAAATAAGTTGTCATTTAAATTAAAAAGTCACGTTTTAATTATTATAATTTAACGTTGACCCTTGGCTTAGAATTAATGACTTAATGTTGTTTTTAAAAGTGGGCCCTTGAGGGTGGCGCCCTCATTAAGAGATGATTTGATTATTCCCTAAGTCAAAGCAAGGGTATGAGGGGCGCATATTTCAAGAAGGATATTTAATTAAAATGTCAAACTAATGCCTTGAAGGAAAAGTACGCCCATGCTTGAGGGGACTGGGTTTTGACCTAAAAGCTCATTTTAGGGTTTTGTGAAGTCAACGGAAGAATTATAAAAGGGAGTCTTGGTGCATCATTTCTTCATCTTTGGACGACTATACTGTTATGCTGCCGGATTGGCTCTGGAATCGCTTCGAGGAATGAAGGCCTCCTAGCTCGGGCATCGCTTCATGTTTGCAAGACAACATCTAGTGGTGATTTATTGTACTGTGAGTTGCATTTGAGTTCGTGCATTATAAACATCATTGTAATCCTTTAGTTTCTGATTTCTGCATATTAGAGGTTTTTCCAAGTTGCATTTTAATACAGCAGATTGCATGTTTTATTCATATCTTGAAAAGAGAAAAAATATAGTTCTGGGTATCATTCATTCCTCTGTGTTAGACCTAGGCGCCCTAGTTTCCAAGTTTGTGGATTTTTTAGTGAATGCATGAATTTTTAAAAGGAGGTCGACTTTCTCAGCAGGGTCGTACCATTGTACTTGCTTTGGAAATTGTGCATTATTCATTAAAGGCATTTTGAGTTGGTTTCATGTTATTAGTTTGAGCGCCATAATGCTAGGATTGTTGTGTAACAGAGATCTCGTCATTTGAGCAAGTCATTAGGGTTTTGTGAGCAATTGAATAGATCTATAGACTGCTGTCATATGATTGTATTGAGCAGATTTGTAACAGAAAACAGAAAACAATATCTTGATCTCCGAAGCATTTGGGATTAGTAATTCCTATACATGATATAAGTGCTTCTCTGTGGTGTAATGCTGATCCTTTAAATTCACGAGATATTGGCAGGCAAATTCTTATTATTTTGTACAAACTGACAGTAGTACTGGCAGTCTTCTTTCTTGTTTGAATCTGGTTGTAATTCTCAGTTTCAATTAAGTTATTGTAATTGTTATATCTCCGCCCTATGGTCGCTACTATCCCACTCCGGGTTAGCAAGCACATTCTGGGTGTTGAGTAGCTTCTTTCTCAGCATTTATCTTTCAAGCATTGCTTTTAGTTTTCACTCCGTGATATGGTCGCCCCTCACTCCGCATTGGATTGGGTAGCACATACTTGACGTTGAGTTCCTTTCTGCATCTAGAATAGAAGATCCTCTGACCAATGCTCGCCATCATCGGCGCCATTCTGGTTAGAGTTGCTTTCTTGCACGTTTTGGTTTTCTCTGCTAACCTTAACGAGTGCACTGCTTTGTAATCTGTTAATCGAAAACGAAAAAATTTGGCTCGAATATTTCATATTGATTCACTCGCCCCCTCTCAGTATCACCGTGTGCTCAATAATCTTGCATATATAGGTAAGGTGGTGAAGGTAGGCAAGTTGAACACAAAGATTGACTACCCCTCCAAAGATGGAACACTTGTTAGCTCACTTAACAAGTGTTCTAGTGAGTGGCAAGTGTGCATGCAAGAGGTGTATCACAAAGTGAAGATACATGTCTCAAACATGTGAGGTGAGACAAAATTCTAAAATACCTAAGTAAACTTAAGCAAATGTGAATAGGTCAACCTAGAAAGAGGTGACAACTAACTAGATATATAATGATTCTATTTATGATAATAGTTTCCATGTGGTTGGAAGACCAAGAGTTTGGAGGAGATTTTCCTATCTTGAGCTCACTACTAGTTCAAAGATTGGATCGATGCTTTAGTAGAAAACTTAGTTCAGAAGGTAAGGCCGACCTTGATTGAAGACCATCATTGTTGATCGATGAGGTTAATTCCCATCTAAGTAGTTTTGTGAGGTGGAGTCCCATGAAAGGTGTAATTCTTCAATAAGGCCTAGAATAATTGAAAATTATGAATATTGTTCAGTGAGGTAAGTCCCACTCAAAAAACAACTAAGATGAGATATAGTTCCACCCATAGGAGCAGTTCAGTGAGGCTGTATACTGCTATGGAGGTCTTGTGAGGCCATTCCCATTGAAAAAATATAGCAAGACCACTCTTGCAATTGCTTAGTAAATAGTTGAGTTTGTCCCTATTTACTTACATGTATGGGTGAATTGCAATGCGTGTCCTAGTTCATGTATTATGGATGTTTTTTGATGAATTGTGGATGTGTCCATTATTGATTGGTTGTAAGTATGTTGAATTGTCGGGCATTTCCTAGTTATGTTGAATTGTTGGGCATTTCCTAGTTCACATACAAAATTGTATTTTTTCCGAGTCTCAAGATTATGATATAATAAGGGGGAGAATGTTGGGAATATAGTATTGCATCATAATGGTGTGATAAGTAGATAAATAACAAAGGGCTAGTAGGAAAGGTTTAAATAAATATTATTCGAATCTATATTACTTATTAGTTTGTTGGGTGAGCTATTATAGCATCCACATAGAATAGGTATGATTGAGAAAAATGTGGGATTAGGTGGATTATGCTTCCTATTTAATGGGATACAACAATTAGTACATTTGTGTATATATATCCATTTGGATTTGAATAAGATTTTAATCTTGGTATGTTGCTTTCATATCAACATATTCAGTAGAACAAATAGTGGAACCTTTTTGTAATTTGGGATGAGGAGGCTGAAGGAGATGACCATTAGTTTGTAAGGCGGTTGCTGGAGATTAATTCAACCAATGCATTGTTCTTTTTGGTTCAAAGGGTAAAAAAAATCTTGAATCCTCATTGCTGTTTGTTAAAAAACTACTTTATTTACTCCTCACACTCTTATTGTCTCCTATACTGCTGAGCTCTTTTACAACTGCAAACCCCTCAACTACTGGCACTCCTACTCAAATGACTTCTGATATCAGCCTCATTATCTTATACCCAATCCCTTTAAGAACTGTCATTATACATCTGCTAACTTATATCATTATTTCAATGAGTAATTACCAGTATGAGCAACAACCTCAGAGTAACCTGGATGTGCATCCAAAAGTCAACAATAGTGCCATGGGACTTCCAATCCATATTTCCCTTGTCAATCCCCTTACTGGTTTGCTTCAGGCAATTGAGTTCCAAACTGCCCAACTAGCCCAAGCCCACTGTTTTTTAATTTTCTTTTCAGAAGCTTTGAAGCACTTAAGGAGAGTCAGCCAGAAATTCATAATGTCCTAACCAAACAAGAGGAACGTTTGGGGCTGCTGAGGCATCTTTCAAACTGATTTAAAAAAAAATAAAAAAATAAAATTAGAGAGGGTTTTATTGGGGCCTTTGCCTAAAGAAACTGAACATTTGTATACAAGAATATAATGGTCATACAGGTACTGAACTAACTAAAGCAAAAAAGAAACTGCCAAATCCAGCCAGAGGTGGCCATCCAAGGCTGACCCAAAGTGAACCACCCTTCAACCAACAGATAATTGGTTAGCTAGATGCTCTTTCTAATGAGATTGTAGAACTATATGTGAGGAGACCTTCTTCCTAGCTGAAGATTTCTTGTAATAAACCATAGTCCAAAGTCAAACATCATCCTTTGAAACATCATCTTCTAGGGCATCAATCACATTCTGGGAGCTACCCAACCTGCAAAAGGGTCCCAGAAATGAAGAGATTGTAGGTCTCACTTTGAAACAGAGACATGAAGTGAAGAGACAATATTGGGAGGGAATGAAGGCAAACTGAAAATAGACTCAAGAAATGCATACAATGATGGAGAAGGCTGCTCTAACAACAAAGAAATCTTATGTTGAGGAGATGGAGGCAAGAAATTACAAGGCTGTTTCATAGAGGGAGGCACATCAATTGTTTTTGCAAGAATCTCTTAAGAGGGGGGAATTAAAGGACCTTTAAACATTGCCTTTGACAAAGGAATGCCAGGAGAAGAGGAGGGCACCACACCTGAAGCTGGAGATGTCTAAGGAACCAAAGAAAGATGTACTATGCCACCCGATTTGCAGTTGTTTTTTTTTTTTTTTGTTGTGATTTGATGAGTGTTTTGAGATGTTTTAACAATGATTTATACAACAATATATTGGAGCAAAAATATAAGATATTGCAATTAAAATTTCAACTCAAAGTGAACATTACATAGAGGGTTTATAGCTGAAAATTCCAAGTTTTTCTACAAGCTTAAATACTTAGCATTTTACCAAAATAATGATAACCCAGTTCATAAAATATCCCCTAATATCTAAATCAACAATACCTAGAAAATCTGGGAGTTACAATTTTGGAACTCGCAGGAAAAATGTGTTTGAAAAACCCTCTAGAAAGGACGCTAGCTACAAGAATCACCTCCAATGGCAGAAATGTTGCACGCATGTAGCTCTCCAACCTTGGACGACCCCAAATGAAGCATTACGTCTAGAAACCTTAGCCACCCTTGCAAACGATCAACCCTCTCTCCAAGATGTATGGCCAACCTAGGAAGATGGTACGACTGGCAATAAAGGCATTGAAACTTCTTAAATCTGCTGCTAGTGTATTCAAATCTGCCCTACAATACGAACTCTCCAATCTGAATATAACTTTGATGCCCAAACTGTAAGTCTCTATTTGCAATGAAGCTCACTTGTGATTCCTGAAGTGAAATCACCAAGAATTCTCCAGATTGTATCTTTCAACAGTGTAGAGAATGTTGCTTGCAAGGGTTTCTGTCCTCACAAACTTTGAGAAGATAACTCTCCTCCAAAACCAAAAGCAATTTCAGTATCTTCATCCCCCTGTCAAATGAGCTCTCAACTCCCCTTTATAAAGAACTCCTTGACCTTCTAGAAAGACCCAAGAAGAGTGTCCAACAAGCTTTTTAGAAGAATATTTTAATATTCCTTAATGTGACCCCGTGATGTGACCTCTTGATGTGACTCCGTGATGTGACCTCTTGATGTGACCCCTAATACTTAAGTCACTTTTTGAAGATATATTAATAAAGTGACTTTATTAATTTATCATTAAAGTATGTCACTTTATAATCTTTTAATATTACCCTTTTGACTTTGCACTTTTTGCCTAGTAACATTAAATAATTAAAATAATGATTATTCCTTAAGAGGGTCGTAAAACGGAGACATTACAAAAGATCTGTAGAGGGAGGCTCAATGAGAATAGTCATTGGAATCACTAGAGAGCAGGGAATCAAAGGGCCTACTCACTGCATCTAGCATAGGAGGGTTGACACAAGAAGGGTGCTCCACACCATAAGTCGGATAAACTGAATGTACCAAACAAGGATCTTGAGAAACTCCAATTGAGACAACACAAATTGACAAATGATTAGGTTTGGCATCCTTCCAGCATGAAGCTTAACCTATATGTCTTTCCTTGACCTTTGGAAAAGCGCTGCCATGTGGTCCAAGCTGTAACAAACATGACTACAAAAATCCATCTTCTCATAGTCTAATGGTTGCTTCTAAATACAAGCTTCAACTTTGAGCCAGATTTCAGTGGGTAAACATTTTGAGATGTCTATCTTTACCTGAATGCAATGAAAGTCAGGATGGGAAAGAGAATCAATCTTTGTTGAAAGAGCTGTTAGGTGCTGAGCATATAGCCAATGGCCTTTAAGCAAGGATCAATCCAAAATTGTAACTAGAGATAGAGCAACTTATCTCAGATTGCTGAGAAAAAATTCAGAAGAGGGTTGGAAGCATGATACTAAGGTTTGAAGAGCATAATAGACTTACCCCAAAACTGTGACCTTTTTTCTAGAAATTTTACTGTCAGTTGCAAATTACAAAATATAACAAAACAGCCTTATGCATGGGGATAAACAATAAATATAAACAAAACTTGAAAGGAAGAGCTTCAAGGAATGAGAAACCAAAGAATGAAGGTCAGTTATATGCTAGGCCAGAAATGGTCAAATTTGTAAATCAGCCACCTTTTGAGAAAATAAGCTTCTTTGTCCAAAACTTCAGAGCCAAGACAAATAAAGGGATCTCCTTCGAACATGGAACTGTGCATGGACATAGGGGGTCCATTGGAAGAAGGCTTCATAGCTACTGAATGTAAATCTGCAGAAGGATGAAAAACCCCACATTAATAGCTGCTATAAGAAGAGATATAGGATTAGGAGAGGTCAAAGGAGTGGGAACTGTCAAAACACTCGATCTTTATCAAACTGTTATGAACTTTATGGATGCCATCAATTGTATACTCAATGTTGATATGCTCAGATAGAAGAATGCTCTTCTTGATCAATCCAATTCTCATTAGTAGTCACCAAGAATGTCTCAAATTGGAAACCAGAAAATAAATGAACTAGTAGGACATGCCCAGCCATGTAGAAACTTGGAGCATCAGAAGGGGAGCTTCTTTTGAAGGTGGCCTTAGCCGGACTTGGTCTCTTGATAAGTGTGTTGGCGTTACAATTCGCACCTCTGGAGTGTGTATTGGCAATGGACAACTATGCACAGTATTAACCGCTCTTCAAATTAGGAGGGGAAGCTCCCTCTTTTGCTGATATGCATGAAAAAGTAAAATATTCTAAATCCTATCTTTTTGACTCAGCTGGTAGAGGCACAAGGTTAAGAAACCCGATACATTGCAGCTAAGGTTTCTCTCTGGTTTTGCAGATCTTAACTACAACTAGGCTAACGGTTAAACTATCCTATTTCCTCAAGAGAAATAGAGCATGAGGACTTAGGAGTAGGGAATAATTAACGATAAACTTTATATCAGGATTCCCAAGGAGGAGGAACCCCTATTTGAGGTGTAGGCTGATATGAAGGTTATTGGGAACAACATCAAACGATAAACTTTATTTCTAAATTCCCAAGGAGGAGGAACCCCTATTCGAGGTGTAGATATGAAACAAGCTTATTGGAAACAACACTTAAATGAAAATCTTTATTTCTAAATTCCCAAGGAGGAGGAACCCCTATCCGAGGTGTAGATATGAAAGAAAGACTATTAATCACAACATCAAACGATAAACTCTATTTTTAAATTCCCAAGGAGGAGGAACCCCTATCCAAGGTGTAGATATGAAACAAAGCTTATTAATCACAACAAGAATAAATCTGGGACAACAGATTGCATAACGAGACATGCACGCAATGAATGATCAAACTAGCTTTATATTTAACTAAGTGAACAAGTACAGAATAACAATATTGCATGGCAAGGTGGGCACAACAATTTGATATTGCAGCAAAATTTCTAATTACAATGTGAACAAGTATTGAATAGCAATATTGCACGGCAAGGTGGCTCAGCAATTGGCTATTACGAGCAAAAGTTAAAGTACAAATGAGCAAGGGTGCTCTTATTTATAGAACTTCAAGGAGTAGGGAACCCTAAAATCTCCTTGAGTTTACACTCAGCCTTGCAAGCATGCAAGAGTTTATTCTCTAAGTCTAATTGTATGCAACCTAACAGTTAACTGGAAAACTATCTGAGTTAACTGAACTAATACAAAATAAATGGACGTTTGCAAGATGCAAGTCCTTATTGAAATGAAAGTCAATTGATAACTAACATCAGTTAACTAGATCCTAACTGAAAGTTCGACCTCCTCCAAAGATATCTCTGAAGATGGGATAAACATGCGTGTAACCAACAATTGGAACTCAAGAATAATGTTAACTGTTGCTTCTGACTCTATCCTCAGGGACACTGCAGGATCCAACTGTCTATCTACTCCAAGCCGTCATGGGCTATCATCTCCTCCATGAATTCATTAACTGTATCATCTTCTGGCACTCTGACGCTATCCACAATGATAGACTGTCTGCTCAACGCCCTTTCTCCATCCTTGATCAACTTCTGACACTCTTTGATCTCTTCAACTAACTTGTCAAAGCTTGTTGACATCACCGAGAAGTGATTCAACTTGGATGCCACAAGATCACCATCAAGACCATCATGAACCAGATTCTGGAATTCAATTTGCACAACCTCGAGATCGACATAGGTGCCATTCTCGTGAAGATAACGACACAAAATCTGAGTGACAAATTCACTCACAAGTTTGATGGCAGCAACAATGTCTTCTTTGATTCCAATCAACTTTGTAGAGATTCTCTCATACATTTCCACTTTGAAGAGGTGTTCTCTCCAAGCGAAAAGCTTTTTTTTATCTTCATCTTCTACAACGACGTCATATGCAATTTCCAACTGAGAAATGAGAATCAAATCCTTTGGTTTGCCCCCTGCCATAGTCAACTCAAGCCGCTGGATTCCCTGACGAAGATCATGTGCATCAATAATGTCCACATTTTAGCCCTACGCTCTTCATTTGGATTTAGCCTATTTTCGGAAACTCGTAGGCTAAGCAGGAATGGAAATTAGTGTTTGCTATTTTATAGGAAGTTTCAACTTGGCTTTTGGAGGCTCGCATGCAGGAATTTGGAAGTGAGATTAAGGGAGCTTTCTGGGTTTTTGGAGAGCTTTAGGATGTGGTTACATGCATGTTAAGAAAATGACATGCAATTCTGGCGGCTACATTGCATGCAGGAAAGGTTTTTTGGGTTTTTTTGGGTTTTTAGAGAGCTTCAAAATGGTGTAACATGCATCTCCATTTGACAACCTTTCCAGGCACTTACTATTTTTAGTAAGTCATGACGATTGCCCGACTTGTGCTCAAATGGCGTTTGGGAACACTTACTATTTATAGTAGTTTGCTATTTTTGGCAAGTCCTATTTATGGTAGTGTCACCCTAGCAGCCTTCATGGAGACTTACTATATATAGTAAGTCATGTTTTTTGCTCATTTTGGCTTTCTATTGAGTTTGAAGTGAACTTACTATTTTTAGTAAGTCCATTTGTGGCAGTGGCATCATCATTAGCTTGGTTCAGCTCGGCTAATGCCAGTTTGCTTTTTTTAGCAATTTATCAGTTGCAATTTGGGCGTTGCTCTTGGCTACCTCCTTGGATTGAGTTCCATACTTAGTCAATTTTTATGTTTTGAAGTTGTACCCTCATGCCTAGGCTTAATGACTTCAAGTTGTTTTTAAAATGGGGTTATGAAGGAGAACGCCTCATTTAAGCTCATTAATGTTTTATTAATGTTTAATTATTTCTTCAACAAAGTGGGACGACTTGAGGAGATTATGAAGAGTTTTAAATATTTTAAAAATGCTTTGAGGTGGATGTCCTTTGGAGAATTTAAAGAGATTTCTTGTTGGGAGTTACAAGTTGCTTCAATTGCCCATTTGTGCCTTTATATTGATTTGTTGCTCATTCATTGTTATGCTTGAAGATTATTGTAAAGTTATGTTGCTGGACTGAATCCAGAACCTGGCTAAGGGGAAGCTTAACAAACACACCATCTTTCGGGCCTGAAACTATGGCTACTTAGGTGGTTGATGAAGACCATGCTTCATTCAAGAGTGTGGATAGAGCTTATTTCTGAATTCTATAAACAGATTGCTGCGGTATAATCTATTTATGACTGTTGCTGAACATCATGGCTAAAGTAGGTTTTTGCTATTAGCTTCGCCATAGATTTTTATATCATTCTGGGTACTGGCCTGTTGAGAAGGTGCAAAACCCCCTATTTATAGTGTCCAAAAAGCAAAATGAATGGCCAAGATTTAATCTCTTAAATCTTCTATGTTTAATAGAAATTCATTGATTTGGTGGATTCTTGAGTTCCAATTTCATGTTTCATGATTCTTCTTCTCTTAGTTAGTGAATTTGAGTAGATTTATTTTGTTGTTCTATGTTTAGCTTGTTTTAATAGATTAGTTAGTGCTGTTCATTGATGGTGAATGATTTTGCTGTGTTGATGCCCTACCTTGTTCATACTCTTTGCTGTTTATTGATGATAAACTGCAGTGTAAAGCTAGTCTAAACATTATTTGAATGTTGCACTTAAATTCTATCTTTTGTTCATACTTTATGGTGAATGAATGGTTGAAATTTGCAGCCCTTAGAAGATTGCACTATATTCATGAGACTGTGAGTTAATCTGGTTAAGTGAGACTTAGTTTTAGCAAGGTTGTCCACTGTAGCATCCTCCATTGTCACTATTCATCAGTAGTTTCAAAGCTAGGAACTTACTCTCTTCCCTGCCCTTTTGACTTTTCTTTTAAATAGTAACTTTAGATAAAGTTCATTGCACATTGTAAAGCCAAATCTGAAGATCAAAGTGGAGTTTGAGATTGCTGTCTTGAACTTGTAGTGATAGAGCAACACTTCATAAATTTTACAAACTCCATTCAAAGAGCCAATTCCCTCCAACTTAACTCACGTAAGGTTGCCTTGTGATTACTAGCAAGGTCACGTTGAACCAACTGAATTATTCCAAGCATGTCATGGCCTGACACCCAAGAGATCTTGGGGTAATTTTCAGCAAATTGTTGTTGGAGATTGCCTTTCAAGAGAGGTAGCATACTTGTGTGCTGACTGTGTTGAGAAGGTGCAAAAACACCCATCAACATGGCCCAAGTTGTGCAACTGTGGAGGGCGGCTAGTTCTGCAAGTTTGCAGATTTTAATTCTGAGTTTTTGATTTTTGGTAGCGAGTCGACCTCCTTGAGGGGGCCGTACCATTCTTGGCTTGCCTTGGAATTCTTTCCTTATGTAGTTTGCTGTTTCTGGCTCGAGTTTCTTGTTGAAGTTGGACGCCTTGCTCTTAGCTGTTGTTTGACCATGGTTTGAGGGCATTCCGAGCTATATCAGAGAAGATACGTCCATTTCAGTGAATTTAATGTTTCTGGTCTGATTTTCTGTTCATGCTGTTTTTGATCAGACTTAGTATTTTTTCTAGTATACTGCTGTTCTAAGCTCAATTTCCATAGCATTCTCAAATTGTAGCAGTTAGATGTTAATACTCTAACTCCTTGTGGTTATAGTTGAATATCTCTTGATGATTGTAGTTGAAACTCATTATTTGTAAAGCCGGTTTAGTAGTACTAATAGCTATTTTTATTATTGCTGCAAATTACATGTTTGTATACACTCCCACTGAAGAAGTGGTTGAGTTAAATAATCTTACTTTCATTCTTGTTAATTTCCCCCCATTGAATAAGTGGCAGAGTGGAAAATATTCCCAGCGCTGAATAAGTGGTAGTGTAGAATTCATGGTCGGTTATCCGCCTACTTTGTATTTACTTTCATTCATGGTCAGCCAACCACCTATAGTAGCTTTGTAATTCTTTCAAGTTGCTAATGATCCCCGACACCATATGCTATCACCTCGCCCACATTGGGATCTTGGTGAACATTCTTGGTGAGGGTTACTTTCCAAGCTGGTTATCTTTGGAGCTAACGCTAATCAAACATGTTTGTGCTGGTTTTATTGTGATAAATTTCAAAAAAAATTAAGGGGAATACTACAGCATCGTACCTCACTTGATACAATTCTGTGAGAAGGTATTTGCCTGCAACAATGAAATCCTCGATCTAGTTCTCCAAGAGCTTTCCACGATTGACTAACCGACCCAGCTTCTGTTGGTCTGCAGGTGTCTCTCGGAGTTGTGGAAGAATAGTTGCAACGCTTGAGGTTCCTGTTGATGCGTGTTTTATGACACACCGAACACTCTAGAATAAAGAGTCCAAAGACGTTCTATCCTCTCTTGAAAAACTACCTCGTATGCTAAGATTGCAAGAAAGATCATACGGCAATTCCAATGTTTCGTAAGTCAGGTGTGGACAAGCTCAATGGATGATGTGATATGTTGGTATCACAAAGGGAGGTTTGTTAGCAAACTACTCAAAAGTAAGGACTTAGGTTGATTTGACGTTGAATGCTCTATTATTTTTTTGGAATTTTTTGATTTTAAGATTTTAAAAAATAAAGAAAAAAGGGATGAGGGTTCAGAAGTCCTATACTAATCCTATGAAATCAAGAGACGGTAAGATTAGGTGAAACTAAGGAACAAGACTTTGTTTCGCCATGAAAACGACAACTACACAAGGCAAGTGCAATCTTTTGGGATTCGTGCTTAAGATTTTCTTACTAAGAATGATACCATAAAGAGAACAATATTATTCAAAGTAAGCAATTGAAGCATCCACATTATCAGCTCAGTCTAAGTTTACGCATTGAAAGGAAATCATCCATCCAAAGAAAGTATGAGCGAAAGTTCCACTAATCTATACTATCAATCTATCATTCATCTAACGTACATTCAAATCAAATACTATTTTAATCTACTCTATATGGAAGAAAAGTATGGAACCATGCAACCACTTGAAAATAGAAGAATTCAAAGCAACTCATGCAATATGAACTTTATTCTCAAAGCAGTCTTAAGCAACAATTTCATAAGTCTCTCTTCCATTCCAATGAAATGGGAAAACAAGAGTTTATATAGAGTTCTGAAAATTCAATACACGGTCAAGATTGATTCAAGATTAACGATAGAGATTAAAAGATAGTAACCCTAATTAGGGTTTCCCAAAATACAATCAGTGATCAATGAGTCAACAAAAAGTGAACTGGTGTGAAGAGCTATCTTTTTGGGGGTGCATCCTTATCCTATCGAGTGGCATTGTACTGGATAAATCTGGAAACTATTTTGTTGACTTCCTCGATCGTGACAAGTGGCAACATGATGGCCTTGTATTCTAGCAGGTCCAAATCATCAGAACATTCTGCAAAAGCAATCTCCCACTCTGATTCCTATCGCCGGAAGGCATGGCAGATGGACAAGAATTTGGCAGCCTTAGTCAAATCTTGCTTGAGGATTGGCCCAGTGGTGGTGAAGAAGATTTCTTGGACTTTGCACTTCAAGTTTTCAAGCTACATATTATTTGCTCAAACAATGTCCTTATCAAGTGCATCTGCAGCTACAGATAGAATCTTCTCCTGGATTTCCTTCGTCCTCTGTTCAACTCTGATGGTATCAACTTTCACCTTTTCCAAAGCCTCATTCCGTGTAATCAATGGCATGTACTAGCTATTGAAGTCATACACGGCGCCTGTTGCAATGACATTCCCATCGATTAGTTCCTGCTTCGGAACTCCTTTCAGTACCTTGAGACAAGGAATGATTCTGTCTCAGATATCCTGAGAATTGTCCCATGCTTCCGCCAAAGTTGCAATTCTTGAGAGCAAAGAGGAAGTCTGCTTATACGACAATGCCAGTTTTTCTGCAAATACAACCACCTCTTCCCTGTTGCTGATTAACCATTCCTTGGTTTCCTTGGTTGTAGTCTTTTCTTCTTCAAAAGTCTCCTGAGAAGTGTTCATCAATGGAGGAGCCACTGAGCTGGTTTGATGGAGAGGATTGGTTAGATGTTGAATATACTCTTTGAGTCGTTCAACCTCTCGTTTGTATTCCTTTTTCTTTGCTACCTCCTTTTCCAGCCTTGCTTTGATAGTGGCAACAAAATTATCCAAGTCTTCCACTTCCTGTCCTTTCGTGGTTGGGCCCAAGTTGACAGTGGTGATGGCGTATTCCTGAGGAGTAATTTCCTCTCTTGACTTGTCAACTGTTGGTACAACAACTTGGATTGTATGATGCCATGAACTGTATTCCTGAGGAGTAATTTCCTCTCTTGACTTTCTTTTGTTGACTTGTGCTCCTTCCCTTTGTCTTTCTGCTAACCCTGACACCTTTAGGAGGTTTCATGATAACCTCAACTCTAGGTCTCGATCTTGATGTAGAAGGTAGTGAAGAAAACACCACTGGCGGCTCTGCAACTGGAATTGCCTTTCGCCTCCTCTTGCTGTCCAAGAAATACATGCTAGTTTTGATAACTCCTCTCGACACGTCTTCAATTGAAGTACTCTCTCTAGCATACCAATCCGGTTGTCGAAGTGGCTGGCGAGCAACTTGATCCTTGACGAATGTGCTAAGTAACACCTCTCTGTCATCATCTGACAAACCCTCAACGTCTTCTGATAGGAAATCAACAAGCTGTGGAAGAGTAAGTCTGCAGTAGTGACGTCTGCGTACTTGATATTCATCTTCGCAGTTGACCCAAAAGTTCTCAAGTGCTTGCCTGTGTGAATGACTTCGCTCCAACTGAGCTGCATAGTGACCCAAAGGATCATAGGAGTGTTTCTCGCTGAGGTACTTGAGATGGAGTTTTGACAACTCGTTGCTCATCAACTTGCAATTGATTGCTGTCTTGCACTTGTATATGTCTAGTCCACATGGAAAGGTGAACGCTTGCTTGTGCCGATTGCGAAGAAAAGTATGAACCTCGTGAGCTTGTCTCAGGAACTACATGAACAAGACCTTATGAGAAGGGTACCTTGGTAGCATCAGAGGTTCTCCGATGTAACCATACACTCAAATATATGTGAAAGTGGGAAACTGGATAAACCAATCTGCCCAACTCTCCATTGCTGATTTTTCCTCTGCCAAAATTCTGATGTGCATCTCATTATCAAGGTCTCTGACTGTCTTCATCAGGAAGTGATCATTCACCTGTTTGAAATCCTGTTTAGCCTTTGAGAACTCCAATTGTGGGAAGTATTCGTGCACATGTTGAATGCCAAGAGTTCCATTGGTCTTCAAAGTTCTAAAATTGCCTTGGGATGCAATTAAGTAGACAAGATGAGAAACCATATGAAACTCGTGGATTTTAAGGAATCTTGTGATTTGTTGGTGAAGAACCTCACTGATCAACATAGCCCAGTCAAAGTGTTCCTTATTGTTGATAATCTGGTTGATGACATAGAACATCCACGGTCGGAAAACACGAGCTTCCTCTTGACCTGTAACCTGGTTGAGCAAAGTAATCGGGATAGCAATCTCGTCCTTGAACTCTCCACGCCCAACCACCTTTGGCAAGTTGGTTTTCTATTCTTTTAGCCACCTTTGAGCAACCTTTCTTTGAGACCTTTCCTTGTCTTCCTACCATATCTTGTTGCATTCACCATGACTATGACAAAATTGTCTAAACGGGGTGGAATGGCAAAGCACTTCTCGATATCCCTCGGCTTGAGGCTGCAAATGACTCGCCCATCAGCAGATCAGATTTCTCTTGTAGATGAGTTGTAATGCTTAATGCATGCAATAACGAACTCGAGATCAGTCACTGTGATGGGAATAGAGGCTGTTGCCAGCAATCCAGAACGATCAAGATTCTTGACTGTCGTGCTATCATTGCCTTCCAACGTGCTTAATTTGACCACTAGATAAATGTGACCTAAGTTTGTATCAAAGGTTTTCAAAAAGTCATGAACTAAGATTGATTTGGTTTTGTATTGTATTGGGTTGAACTACATTTTGAAAATCTAGACTTTTGACTGTAAAGTCGGTATGTTTGGGAAAACTTTAGAGAAAGTTAAAAATGGCTCCTGGCAAGGCTAAAAATACCCAGTTGAGGGGAAATTTTCAGGGAATTTTTGAAACGTGGGTTCTATAAAGAATGAAATTCTAAGCCAACCTAGATTGTCAGAAACTTGAAAAAATGAGTTTTACTAAGGCATGCAAAGGCTTTTCAGATTAGAATTGCAAGGGTTGTAGGGGCATCGGGGGCAGTTTTTCCTGAGAAAAATTGACAGGTGGGTTTTGTAGGCACCAATGAGCTGAACACACCCATATTCTCCATTTTTTGAAAAGTTGACTTTTAGGCCCACATGCAAAAGAATCTTCGGACAAAAGCACAGTACTTTAAAATGAGAAGTAGCAGGGCAATTTTCTCAAAAAAATTTGGAACATGGTTTTTGTTGTTGATGCTAGGCTGAATGAACCTAGATGACCAGATTATGAAAAAGATGCAGTTTACTTTGACATGTGAGAGAAAACCTAAGACAAGGATAGAAGAATTTTAGAGATAGAAAATAGAAGTTATATTTTACCTCTGAAAGTGACGCCTATGCCTTGAATGAGATTTGATGAAGTCTGAAATGCATGCACTTGAATGATGAAGTTTGGAAAATAATTCCTCTGAACAATTTGGACCTGGCACTGCGAAGAACATTGAAAAATGTCACCTGTAGCGCCTTCAGATCTTGCTTGCACGAGAAAATATGTGTTTGCTTCCACCTGTGATGAGAATAATGGATGCCCAAATGCCTGAATAAATAAAATTTATGAGTTAAGGCGTCACATTTGCATGCAAATCCCTAAATTGGGATGCCAAAATACAATTGGACCCCAATTTCAGTTAACTGAATGAAAAATAAGCCCTAAAATGGGTGCCACCCAGATGCAGTTCAGTTATTCTCCACATGCAAGTAAAAATTAAGTCCTGTTGAAGTCAACTCAAAAGTTAAACTGGAGATTTAATATTATTTTAAGTTGAGTTAACAAACTCCTCCATTATAGGGCGTCACTTTACACTTGAGTTCAAAAGTCAAAGTTTGACTGGGCGCTAACTCTCTAGACAATTTTTTTTTTGAGAATTTTCATTTGCAAACGTCACCGGAGCCTATGTTTGACCACTGATTCTGATTGAGTCATGTATCGAATAGACTGGCTGACAGTTTCATTGAAGAGTAGGATCAAAATTGAAAAGGTGCTCCTTGAGGTTGTGAACCCTAATTCTAACTTCTGAGGCCTCAAAATTCTGGGTGCCCTTGGCCTCTGGGGTCACTTTCTTTAGCAAACAGTCAATTTTCACGCATTTTCATCATTTTGAACGTGATTCTGACCTCACTTCATCTTGCATTCTTTGACACTTGGCAAAACTTTAGAGCTAGTTGACAATTCCACTACAGAGCTGGCTCAATTTTGATCATGATCTCTTGGAGAGCACTTTTCCAAAAAACATCATCTGGCAGGTGAAATACTTGGGCGCCCTAGGCCTCTATGGGCGGTTTTTTTCTCCTAGACTTGGCCATTTTCAAACTGGCTGATAATCCACTCAATCTCCGGCTGCAGGCTTCTGAGAAGTTCCCTGACCCGACTGAGATATGCAACAGAAAGCTGGAAGCATCACGGACAGGATGAGCATTTGAGCTAACCCAAATAATTGCATTTGAGGGTCCAAAACCTTGGGCGCCCCTGGCCTTTAGGGGCGCTTTTCTTCAAAACTGACATTTTGACCATGATAAAAACCTCATGTTTGACTCCTGATTCCGACAGTTCAACAACTTAGATTAACCCGCTGACGGATTTGTTGTGAAGCCTGATCAAGTTTGAGACAAACATCATGGGTATCATTTGATCAAAAAGTTCCATTTGGTACTTCAAAAATTTGGGTGCCCTTAGCCTCTAGGGGCGCTTTTCTGCTCCAATGTTAGTCAAATTTTCATTGATTTCATCTCCCTCGTTCCTCGTTCAATCTCCAGTTTCAGGTGCTAGACAGATCTTTTGGACTGGCTAGTAGGCTCATCGCGAAGTTGACAGTATTCCAGAGAAGTCCTCTTGGAAGTGACAAATCTCAAAAAGGTAATCTGGGCCTTTGAAATCTAGGGCGCCCTTGGCCTCCAGGGGCTCTTTTATTTCTAGAGAGAAAAATTGTGATGATTTTCACCTTGACGAAAATCCCCTCCGTGACGAAGCATCGTTTTGAACATATCTCGCCATAGAATCTTCGTTGGAGCGATTTAAGATTAGATTTTGACACCTGGTATCTGGCCATCTGCCATTGACGACCTCAGAGGTCCTAACTTTTCACCTGAAAAAGTGAAAACTGCTCACTAGACTTAAACTAAATTTTTCTTGATTTCGAGTTTACCACTGTGATCGTGAAGTGAAATAAGCCAATCAAAATAATTTTCAGCCAATTCTGACAAGATTCTATTTTTAGGGTTTTTCTGCCTAAAAATAGGGGTCCAGAAAGCCTAAGTTTCAATTTTTTCAAATTTTACCAGTAGATTCCAGACATCAAACTGACTAAAAGCCCATACGTGATTTGCCCAAAAATTGTGTTTTGATGACACTTTTACAAGGTTTAGACTATTTTAAGCAAAATGCCTTAATGAAGCAAAAAATTTGGTTTGGGTGCAACAAAGTGTTCTCCTCCTCAATGGAGTCTTAGAAAGTGCTAGTGCATAATTAATCCCTCTCTTGGATAATCTGTGCTTAAAAACTTTAAGCTATTTAATCCTCTTTTTGTTTCTATACCAAGTCATGAAATATCTGATGTAGAAATATTTTCACGTTTAGGTATGTTTTGTGACAACTATGCTTTATCTCTTGTGTTTCTAGCTTCTTAGCTCTATCTTGAAGTACTATCATCCAAAGTCTGAAGCTTGTTTGAAGGGATTTTGTAACTTTTTCTTTCCACACATGCATGCACACATGCATACACATACCCTCATACATACATGCACATGTTCGTACATACATATTTTCTTAATGAGAAAAAAATGAATTACTTATTTGAGGATCCTTTGTCCTAGTCAAATCCAGTTTACACTAATACCATTTTTAAACACAAATGCACAAGGCAAATACAAATGGATCAATTTGGTGAAATAAGTGGTTACTGAAAAATTAGTAACTATTTACTTGGCATTTATAATACTACTTTCAGATTATATTTGAATGCTCAACACTGTAACACTATATATTTCTATTACAAAATCATTCCTATGTAAGATTTTAATCATTTCTACAAAACATGGCTAGTTCACTGTATCAGGTTTTTAAGAGGTTCTATGTTAAAAGGTGTCTCGTGATTGTAATTTATCTATATAATGTCTTTGGAAATGCATATTTTCTTAAAGTTCTACAAGAGTTTCTTTGTCTGTTAAGTCAAATTCTTATACCTGAGATCACATAAAACACATTTTTTATCATAATGTACCTACCAAAAAAACTATTGAAAAAAATCTATTAGAAGTCCTAGGCATAAGGCTGAATAATGTTGCAGACAGTGTACTTCACAAAATCTCAATAGATTGTAACTAATGCAAAAGCAAATTACCGGCATTCCACTTGAACTTATTAACAGTAATATACTTTAGCAATGGTGCTGGTAAGGTCTTGATGGGATCGCCACTCTTTAGGTTGTCATCACATATAAGCTTTTTATCTTGTTTAGATCAGGTACTTTTTTGAATGGTGGCATCATATGTAACTTGATTAATTATTTCCTGATTTCTGATTATAATATTTTTACAGATGGTTCAAGAAATGACATGCAACGTAGAATTCAAGTAGGAGTTGCAAAGAAAATTAAAAATGGTGCACGGCAGATTGTCCTAGATCAAGCAGAAGAAGCTAGAGTGGCTGCTTTTACTGCATTTAAAGCTCTTGGATTGAATGTTCCTCTCTCTCTTTCTCAACCTATTCATTCCAGTTCTTCTGGAGTTTTCTTGAATCAGGATAATGGTGAGACCCTGCCTGAAAAATTGTATGATGAAAATAATCAATCTTCTAGAGATCCTAGATCTGAGCTTTGTACTACAGACAATCAAATTACTGCCAAATATGCTGATAAAGATAGAATAACTACGTATATTGAAGAGAGGACAAAAGGTAAGGACACTATATCTTTTATTGGAAGTGAAGAATCTCTTCAAAATACTGTAGACAAGAGAAATTTGTATCCAAACAATGTCAATGATGGAAAAGATGGCCAGCCATTTGCAGGTGAAGGTGTTTCTGACATTGAGATTTTGCAGAAAAGGAGTGAAAATAGGATTGCCTTAGGCAAAGAAATTAATATTGATTCAAGAAATAATGACAAAAATGAAGTAAAGGTTGTCAATGAAGGTGCTTTGATGTTTTCTGGCTTTAGTGTTGAGCATGAAACTAATCAGGACAGGCATAAGGTAAATGAAACTGTGAATCCTATTCCATATGATGGACCGATAGATGTAAATAATATCAATGGTGGGTTTGAGGCTTTTTTGAACATGTGGGAACTGGTTAATGAATTTTGTTTTGATCTGCATTTTAGTGATGGAAGTGTGAAAGGTTCGTTGCTTATGTTTGAAATGCAAGGGTTGGCTATTTGTTGGGATGGTTCTCCTGTGTACTATGTTAGTTTTTCTAAGCATTCAATGGACAGAGAAAGAAATGATGCTTACCCAAAAGGAAAATATGACATAGCTAAAGAAAGATGGGAGAAGGTAGCAAAAGTTATGTGTCGGAAGGGTGTAAAGAAAATCACATGGAGCTTAAAGAATCAATTTCAGGCCTTTATGAGGCCTGGAATCTCTGTGCCTAATATAAATCAGAGTAAGGATGAATTGTGTAAGAAGAATGAGCTTTTGACAACAATGCATTTGGTGCCACTGCCTTCAGTTGATGTGAAAGATGTCATTGATCTTCGTCTTGTGGCATGGCTCCTTTGGCCAGATGAGGAGAGTACAGACTACCCAACACTGGAGCAGGTGAGTTTTGATTTATTTATTCCACTAAGTCATCTATATGATGTATTTGTTTCTTATTTAGAGTCAAAGATATGTATTTCCTTTTTCTCCTAAAATTAAATAGAAATTTCTTCGTTCAATGTAAAGTGCAAGGTGAAAATTGAAAATTTGTGGTTCTCACTAGTTTGTCAAGTGTCGACAAGAAGGTATTTATCATTTATGCACTTGCATTAGGGCAATGGACTACCAATAGAAGTACAGAATCCTGGGGCTAAGACATAATTTTATTATTCCTCTTGGTTCAGCAAGATTCTTGGCTCATCATTACTAGTGTACAAGATGTAGTTCATTCTCTTTGGCATGTGACAAGGCTTGTAGCAAGAAGAGAATTTTCGTTATGGATATGTTGATATATTTTTATATAAATTCTTTCTTTACTTGTCCCAGGAAGTGAAAAAACGGTTGTCAGGAGAGGTGGCTGCTGCAGCCAATAGGGCTGGTAGGTGGATAAATCAGATGGGAAGAGTGGCACATAATGGCTGCTGCAGACGTGTTGCTCAGGTTCGAGCATTGCATTCTAGTCTCTGGAAGTTGATTGTATCAGAGGGCCTTGATCAAGTACTTGGATCCCTTGAAATGCCTCTGGTAAGGATGAACGCAATGTTTAAGTATATTTTTAATTGTAATTTCGTAAATAACTAAGGTGAATTTATATGTGTGGACAACCGGTCTATAAGATTGTAGCATTACGAAGG
>VDFB02379621.1:17164-37438 GCA_007258455.2 Sequoia sempervirens | reverse complement strand
CAAGCTTTCCAAGCCTTTGCGAAATCAGAATCTTCTGCGTACAGTGTCTTAAGCTCATTGAACCCAACCACTTCAATCTACATCTTTGTCATCCAATGTATGCCTCCCTGCTTAAAGGCATCTACAACCCTATTTTAACTTCCCCTCCACATGTTTCAAAACAAGGTATAACTTTGCAAAACTCTACCCATTTCATATGCCTCTAATTTAATTTTCCCTTACTATTTAGGTACTGGAAGGCCTAATGATTAGTATATAGAACAAATTCCTTGAGCAACAAATAATGTCTCCATTTCTTTAATGCTTGAACTATTGCATAAAATTCCTGATCATATACAAAATACTTTCTCTTGGCATCATTTAACTTTTCACTGAAATAGGCAATGGGCTTAGCTTCTTGGCTCAACACTGCTCCAATGGCACAACCACTGGCATCACAATCCACCTAAAACACCTTTTTGAAATCTAGGAGGGCTAGAATAGGTTGCTCTGTTACCTTTTGCTTCAACAGTTCAAAACTCTTTTCCACTCCAGTGCTCCACTTGAATTCCTTTCTATCCCCTCTCATTGTTTCAGTCAGGGGTCCACAAATACTACTGAAGTTTCTAATGAACTTTCTATAAAAACTAGCCAAACCATGGAAAAATCTCACTTCCGTAGCAGTTCTTGGGTAGGCCATTCCAGAATAGCCTTCACCTTCTCCGGGTCCATCTTGAGACCTTCTGCTGAGACAACAAACCCCAAGTACATTAACTCCCTCTTCACAAAACTGCACTTCTTCAGATTAATCAATAATTTCTCTTCTCTTAACTTCTCAAAGGCTCTCCAAATATGCATCAAATGCTCTTCCAACATCTTACTGAAAATTAAAATATCATCTAAATACACAATAACAAAACTTCTCAGAAATTCTTTTAGTACCTCGTTCATGAGCTGCATGAATGTGCTCTGTGCATTGGTTAGCCCAAAATGCATGACTAACCACTCGTACATGCCCTCTTTGGTCTTGAAGGCAGTCTTCCATTCATCTCCCTCTTGGACCACCTCTGGCACCACCATGCATCACTCTTGGAGGCATCTTTCTTGACCTCGACCCACAACCACGGTCCTGGTGTGAATTGCCTCATGATCGGTGATCTGTCCACACGCTCAAGAAAACCCGCTTTGATATCACTTGATGAGGGCGCAACCCAAGACTTAAAAAATAACCCACAAACAAGAGAATAATTTTATTATTCAAAAAATAGAACTTCTTACGTGTAGAGGATCTCAAATCCCCAAGTTCTACAACACATGCAAGTTACAGAAAGCTATAGAATCACCCTTTCGCAATATGCGAGCTTGTCCCCAAAAAGTTACCCAAAAATTAGAAACCCGCCCATAAATAGAGCTCTTCTTTAGTTTGGAGCCAAAACAACATTCAAATTTGAGTTTAGGCGGATTGGCGCTGAAAAATTACAACTTGAAGTTCAAATTTCAAAAGAACATTTGCAATTGTATCTTCTAGAAAGTGCGCCAACTTCTCAGGGCCATAACTTTTGATCCGGGACTCTGATTCGTGAACCGTTTGAACCATTGAAAAGGTCTTGAAGTTAATAACATGTGCAAAATCTACTACACCAATTTCAGCAAGTTTCAGAGCCGTTCCGGGAACTCTAAGTGCTTCAAATCTAACTCGAAAGATTTTGAGGTGCAAATCTAAGAAACTAAAACTGCAATATCTTTCAACCTAGAAATAGAAAATAAAAACCATAAATTGAGAATTTTATTATGACGAAAAAGTTATCCAAAAATGTAAAAACATTTAAAAACTAAGAAACTTGAAATTTAACTATTTTTGGGTGATGCAAGATTGCCCTTACACCACTGGATGCTCCTGCATCACATAGGCCTAGCCCCATCTTATACAACATCCATTATATTAAAAACATATTTAATCTATTTTATTTACAATTTATTTTGATAAGTATATTCCATATAATGACAACTTACAATTTATACTCAAGTTTATATTATTGAGAGTTCTTTTATATGATTAATAGAAACTAATACCTATGTTTCACATTTACTTTAACATAAAAAATATGGACTATATATCTAATTTATATATTTATTTTTTTATTTTTCTCACATTAATTCTTTTAGTAAGAGAAGACTCTAAATATCTAAGGCTCAATACCCTTATTAGTTAATACTCATATGAAACTATACATATAGTATATATAATTCACCTTATCTAGGTTCAAACCATAATATATGAGTTCAATGTGATAGTTGTGAGTGCATAAAATTTAGGAGATTAACATTTTCTAAACTCTAGTAACTAGACTTACAAAATTATATCCCTAAATTTATTTAATCAAACATGGTAGTCATATTTTTCCTAGATATAAGTTCACAATCTTTAGTTCATGATTTTAAAATTTAAATTGATAATTTAAGACCATTAATTATCATGTATTACAATAAAATAATATACTTAAATTTAATTACCATAATGTGAGTTTAGTCTTGGTTCTTAAACTAACACCATCAAAGGATTTAAACCCATCATAGGGTATATTACATAATTTAATACCATTTATCATTTTTATGGTAGAAAAACATACTTAAACTAAATGATCATATTGTGAGTTTAACCTTGGTGCTCAAAATATGATGTAAGCAAGGTGGTTGACACTTTCCAAACCAACACAAATTGACCTGCTTCAAACAAGGAAACAACCCTTGAAACAAAAAACACTCAACTTGAACCAAACTCTCATCAATAGGCTTGTAGCCCTCAAAACACAACTTATGAAGATATCTTTTAGACAAGGCTGTACAAAGGCCAACCAAACATCAATAAAGATTCACCACAGACCCCAAACCAAAATCCAAAAAGGTTTCAAGTGATTTTGTCACAACAATATTGAGAACCAATAAATCACCCCTATTTTAAGCTACTAAATTAGCCCTGTTTTTCAAAGGAAGTACCTCCTAGTCACCCAATGACCACTCAAAATCTATTGAAAGTCTTAAATTATGATACAAATACCAAATTACCTGATCAATTCACAGATTCAAGACCCTTACAACGTTGTTTCAAGAAACCCTCAATTTCCATGCACAAACACTAGGGTTTTCTAGAACTCCAATTTCTCAACCTTATCTGACACAACCAATGCCTCAAATAGATTCAATTAAGTCTGTATAGACTCTCCAAACCATCACAAGATTAGTTCCCACAACATTTCATCAAAACTCTACCATAACACTACTTTTTCACATAGAAAAAAAACATTCACCAGCCCTAGGGCATCACCCCCAATCTTCACAACATGTATCCACAACCCATGAAAGCAATAAAATGAACTAATCTACCCTAGGAGAAGCCATTCCATTGAGTTACAAGTTTGACAACAAGTGGAATGACTTCAATGCATTATTGCAACTTCAAACTGGCCCTTCCCTGTTTCCTACAAGCAGTTTCAGAATTTCAAAGAGAATTCACTCAAATATTTGTGTTAGACCCTCCAAATGGATGCAAATAAAAGTTAGAACATTCCCCAAAAATATATCAAGAGATTCAGATCATTTGCAGTATGTACAGGTTAGTACAGATCTAGAAAAGTGCAGATTAAAAGTAAAATTTGTAGAAAAACATATTTCTTATTGAGTGATCTCAATACAAACTTCTTCAAACATCCTCGAGACTTGGAAAGGATTTAAATACATTTTAAAATCAAAACTACCCACTCAAATGTTTCTAACTATTTTTCAAATCCCATGAACTTTCACATTCTTGAAAATTGCACTTTTTGTCAATTTTGCTTAACATTATTTTTTTTCATTTTTGTGCAACTTTTCCTAATTTGACACCTATCACTTGAAACCACCCAAATACATTGTAAATGGTATTTTTAGACCTTATTTAGAGAAAATAAACTCAAAACACCCCTAGACTCACCTATTGACCAACCTATCAACATTTCAAATGATCAATTTTGCACATATGGGTTTAGGTGTTCCTGCACCATACAACCCCACAGAAAAAGAACTCATGTCACATGAGTTAGGTCTTGTCTCTATTCCTCCATGCTTCATCTCTACTCCACACTCTTTGACCTGCAAACACATTTCTTTGATTCATATATAATGAATTAGTAATCTACCTTGCATCTTTGTTCTTGTTTGCATTTGAACATGTTCTCATATCTACTATCAGACTTGAGGTCTACCTTCTTTCAAAACATGATGACGTCTTTGATTTTACACCTACAAACAAACACTTGCCAGTATTCCCTTGACCTGTCTTTTCTTTTACCTCACCTCCATGCTTATATCCAACCTCAATTCTTTGTACACTCTATCTATCCACCATTGTCATCAAACTTTTTATTTTGTCAACACCAAGTACCATCTTACTATCCTCATATCCCACTGCACTCACTGTACCTTTAGTTCTTGTTAGCTTTACAAACTCACCTTTACCTATAGGACACACAATGGTCCTCACCAAAACATTCTCATTCAAATTCATAGTCAACTTACCCTACAAACTTGATTCAATCTTCTTATTTGTTGTCCTTGCATTCTCATGCCTTGAACTGACTGAAACATCCATCCTTTTGTCTACTCTTGCAACCTCAACAAGCTCTTTCTTTCCACACATAATTAATTTTTCCTTACCTTTCTCATCTTCCACCCAAGGAGTAAAAAAAAGCTTACACCCATCTTTTACTATGGTAATATGTGTACTCTCTGCCATCATATATTGCATGCCTGTTATATTGCCAGGGTCTACCTAGGAGTAGGTGACAACAATCCATAGGAAGAATATCACAAACTACACTATCCTTATAGCCTCTAATCTGGAATTCAACAATAGCTTTTTCATTAACCAACAAATATTTCCCATCACTCAATCAAGACACCTTATTAGGTAACTCATGAGGAATATTTTGCAAATTCAATTTACTCACCATCTCACTTGACACAATATTATCTGTAGAGCTAGAATCAATAACAATTTTGCATACCTTATTCTTGCACTTACAAGTGGTCTTGAAGAGGCTCTTTCTTTGCAATGGTTCCACCTCCTTGGATGCCTTCAATACAGTCTTCCTCATCATCAATATTTCCCCTGTTTTAGGAGCAACTCTTAAAATTGTAGAATTTGTGCTCTCACAATCCTCTTCTTGAATGATTTGTGCTCTCCTATCAATCCTCTTTTCTCCACTTGATGAACTACCAAACTTGTCAGGACATTTCCACGAAGGATGACCATATTGATTACAATTATTACATCTCCCTAAAATATCATTAGAATTTCTACCACCACTGAATCTTCCTCTACCCCTAAAACCTCCTATTGTATCAACACCTTTCTCCTTACCTCTATTTGCTTCTTCTTGTTCCTCACTTGGTTGCTTTGAAGTAGGGATTGCTCCTCTCCCTCTTGTACTTGTGCCTCTTCTTCTAACTGATTTCTCTTGCCTTCTTCTAAGCTTTTCCTCCACCCTAATTGCTAATTGAAAACATTCTTTAGTTCAGACTTTGAGTTAGCAAAAAGTTCATCTTGTATATTAAATTTGAAACCACCTAGATATCTAGCCACTTTTTCAGCCTCATCCTCATCCCTTCTTGAACTTATACTTAATTTGTAAAATTCATCAGTGTATGCCTTGACATCTAGATCTTTTTGTTTCAAACCTTGCAAATTCTTATACAATTGAAGGAAGAAACTTACCTTTCAGTTTTTGTACCATCTTGTCCCAAGAAGTTATCCTTGACTTGCCTTGTTTTCTTCTCTCTGCTTGTTCATAGTCCCGCCATAGAAGAGCATGACCTTTGATTTTAGTCTTTGCTACCTTCACCTTCTGTTCATTTGAAATGTCTTCCTTTCAAAGTGATTAACCATAACAACAATCCAATCAATCAATTATTCTTCATTTAAATTTCCACCATACATATGAAGATCAAATTTTACCTTCATTGAATCACCTTTCACTACTTTGAGCATCTTTACCATCCTCTAATCTTCAGGGTCTAACTCCTCGTCAACATCTTCATATTCTTCATTATCTTCCTTTGCTTCGATTTCTTCATTCTTATCTCTCCTTTTCTTTGTCTCCAAGGTTGCAAGCCTTTCCAATAATGCATTATGTGAATCCAAAATCTTATCATGCTTCTCTTTTAGATCCTACAACTCTCTAGCAACACCAACACCTTTTAGAGGCATCTTCACCAATTTGTCATTTCACTGTCCAATCACCTTTCTTCAAACCCACAAAATGCAATCAAATCACCAACAAAAAGACAATGTACTTGTGCTCTTATACCACTTGATGTAAGGAAGGTGATTGAAACTTCCTAAACCAACACAAATTGACTTGCTTCAAACAAGGAAACAACCCTTGAAACAGAAAACACTCAACTTGAACCAAACTCTCATCAATAGGCTTGTAGCCCTAAAAACACAACTTATGAAGATATCTTTTAGAGAAGGTTGTACAAAGGCCAAAAAAACATCAATAAAGATTCACCACAGACCCCAAACCAAAATCCAAAAAGGTTTCAAGTGATTTATTCACAACAATATTGAGAACTAATAAACCACCCTTGTTTTTCAAAGGAAGTACCTCCTAATCACCCAATGACTACTCAAACTCTATTGACAGTCATAAATTATGATACAAAAAAACCACATTCCTTGATCAATTCATAGATTCAAGACACTTACAACATTGTTTCAAGAAACCCTCAATCTCCATGCACAAACACTAGGGTTTTGTAGAACTCCGGTTTCTCAGCCTTATTTGACACAACCAATGCCTCAAACAGATTCAATTAAGTCTTTACAGACTCTCCAAACCCTCACAAGACCAGTTCCCACAACATTTCATCAAAACCCTACCATAGCACCACTTTTTCACATAGAAAAAAAAACATTCACCAGCCATAGGGCATCACCCCAATCTTCACAACATGTATCCATAGCCCACAAAAGCAATAAAACCAACTACTCTACCCTAGGAGAAGCCATTCCACCGAGTTACAAGTTTGACAACAAGTGGAATGACTTCAATGCACTATTGCAACTTCAAACTGGCCCTTCCCTGTTTCCTACAGGCAGTTTCAGAATTTCAAAGATGACTCACTCAAATCTTTGTGTTAGACCCTCCAAATGGATGTAAATAAAAGTTAGAACATTCCACAACAAGATACCAAGAGATTTAGATCATTTACAGTATGTACGAGTTAGTACAGATTTAGATTTAAGTGCAGATTAATAGTAAAATTTACAGAAAAAAGTTGTATTTCTTATTGAGTGATCTCAATACAAACTTCTTCAAACATCCTCGAGACTTGGAAAGGCTTTAAATACATTTTAAAATCAAAACTACCCACTCAAATGTCTCTAACTAGTTTTCAAATCCCAAGACATTTCACATTCTTGAAAATTGCACTTTTTGTCAATTTTGCTTAACATTTTTTTTCATTTTGTGCAACTTTTCCTAATTTGACACCTATGACTTGAAACCACCCAAATATGTTGTAAATTATCCTTTTAGACCTTATTTGGAGCAAATAAACTCAAAACACCACTAGAATCACCTATTGACCAACCTATCAACATTTCAAATGATCACTTTTGCACCTAAGGGTTTAGGTGCTCCTGCACCAAAATAACACCATAAAAAAAAAAATCTAAATAGTTTCCATCCCTACAAAATCCTCTCATGTATTCTTTTCTTCTTCCAAAAAAATTCTTACATCCACTAAAACAATCATCTCCTAATGAATGTTCAAACAATTCTTCACTATTACCTCAAAAGGGATCCTCAAAGAGGATAAAAATACCATTACCCACTTAATTTTATGTTCATAATGGTTTATTCTCCGCAAAATAATCTTTAAATAGATGTGATAGAGTTTGAAGGAAACAAAGATAGATAGATGTGGATAGCTATGATCACCACCAAAATATACTAGCCTTGGTATGCTGGTATGGATGCCAAAGCTCCAAACACCTCATTGAATGGTATACATGCCATATTATTTAGGTTTTATCATTATTATCCAAATATAAAGGTAATAATAGTATTATATTTCTTTAATATTATAATTAACCATATTATAATCAAAACCATTAGAGTATGGTTTCAAGGTAGTATTTGTATATTTACAATATTTAATCACTAGATGCTAACTTAGGATAAAATATCCCCCTTATTGTCATGCTATGAACAAAATAATTTACAAATTAGGGTCAAAACAAGTATATAAATAGTTTAGTGCCTTCAAGGACTCCAAAAATTCGTGACAACTCTCCTCTCTCTGAAGAAAAGCTGAGATGAACTTTTGCACTTGAGTGCAAGTACTAGATGCTGCACGGAGATTGTTCTAGGTTATGACTGGATGGAACTAAATGTTTATGCACTTCCATATGAGCTAGCGTCCAGATTTGTATCAAACCTTATGGACGTCTTGTGGAGTGTTGATATGGCGATGTTTTTAGCGGGTACTTACTTGCTCCCACATGCATGTCCGCTCTCCACTCTGCAACTGACTCTCGAGAGCTATGATATACTTCAGGGAACAAATTTCATTGGTGGTGTCCTTTGTAGAGAACATCTTCTCACTGACAGATGATTCTCGAAACTCCTCTGTGCGATGGAACATGGTTTGGTAAATGGTTGCTCATAGGAATTTAAGCTTTGCCTTCTTGACCCAGACCCCACTTGGGGAATTCGGTGTTTAATCCGATTTACGAACTCTTTAAAGTTGTTCGTTTGCTCATCCGCCATGCTCTTATTGAGCCTCATGTCAAGTCGTTCTTCCCGCTGCCTACAGATCTTGCTTCTTCAGAGGAAAGTTCTTCTTAAATATTCTCTCACCTCTTATTTTGATACTTCACATCATGATTTTTTTATTATGTGGTTTGCTTTGTTAATTAGATTTTGGGGTTTTTCGCAGTACCCTTGGTTTCATTGTTCAAGCTTTCAGGCACAGGTTTTTCCTTCCTCATCTAACAATAGGTTTTAGTGGCTTTGTCGATAATTTTCTACCTCTCCTTAGTTGTTTTAGAGTTGGCCATTTTGTGGATCTTGGTTTCCTGCGTGCTCCTAGTTCGTCCATCGTTGGGGTCTTCGTCTTGTTTATCACTGGATCTTCCGCCCTTCTCGTTTCATGCATGAGCATTTTGAATGATGATTTTTGGCTCTCTATATAGCTACATCATATGTCTGTAATCTCTCTTTCTTTCTTGAGGGCTTTTTTGTATTTGAGGTTTCTTCCTTTCTATGCAGACCTCTGGTGCTCCTGCAACTCTCTTAGCTTTGTACTCTCAACTCTCTTTTTATTAATAAAATCTTTTTGTGGCTGTCACCTTTATTTAAAGAAGAAGTGTATAAATAGTTTACACATAGAATTATTCTTCCCATATATAGTGAATAATGTAACCAATAGGATAAAAACAAATTTGAACACATAAGAATAGAACATAACTAAGATTAAAAAAAATCGACAATCCCAAATGGCTTATGAATAGTTTTTGGGTCCAAAAGGGGGTATAATTTTTCTTAAAAGTTCTTAAGTTATGACCAAAATATATTACGCCTACCAAAATTCCCAACTAGTACATGAATTACCTCATTTCTACCATATTCATTGATTATACATCAACTACCTCACATCATAGCTCAAATATGTGACATGGTTAGTACATCATTAAAAATTCCTCAAATAAGCTATAAATAAATTTTGATGATAAATTACTATACATATTAAAAAAAATAAAAAATTCTAAGTTGACAAAGATATAGTAGAAGTTATATTAATAAAGAATAGTAATTAAGAGAGTAATCATGATGAAAATTAATATATATTTTTTTTCATATTATACTCATCATAATTAAATATATAAAATATGAAATTTATAATTTTTCTAATTATACAAAATACATTTAAATAAATATTTATTCAAGGTGTTATAAATACTATTAGGTATCTTATTTGGAAATGTGTTTTCCAATAGCAATAAATACTATTAATGATGACAAGAAATTGAAATAAAAATTTAGTTTACATTTTTAGAGTATGTAGGTGGAATTTATTTATTTATAATTTCTCAAACTCAATTTCATTCATTTACTCAACAAAATATAGTCTCATTCAATTCAATGATGATTACTTAGTCATCATAAAAACTCTTATTGCTATATTATTTCTCATCAATCAAAGAGATATTAATATATATACATAATTCCTAAACTATCCAAAATTATCTTCATAAAAATATATTCTACAAGCATAAAATACATGGATACCATATGAAGTTAAGTAACAATTTGAAGAAATTAAGTTCAATAGTAACAAAAGTTCTAGTATTACACACTATAAAATATGAAATAATAATTTATTAATAATGTAATTTAATATTCACATATAACATATCAAGTTCATTCAATATCTACAATCATGATTAGAGTTTCTAGGATATAATTATGTTAATATGTTAAGAATTGAAATAGTATTAGTTTATGGTATGTTATGGAATATTACAACCTCTAGAATATTGAAACGATTTTAAGAAAGATCATAAATTTTCCCTCTTGTGTTGAAAGTGTAAAAATTTAGATCTATTGTTTTTAGAATATTCCACACAACACATAAGTAAGAAATCATAAATTCTTCATCATATCTAAATTAAATAAACAATACTGCAAGTGACTTCAATAAAACTAATTTAAGGTGAAGTTGTTCTAATATAAATATTTTATAACTAATTTGTGAGTATGAAATACTTATCTTTCCAATTAATATCTTCATTGCAATGTTTAATTATCTCTCAGATTTCTTAAGAAATATTTAAGAGAGATCTACAAATGAGTTGTTTAAGTGATAGTGACTAAAATACATACAATAATGAAATAACACAAAAAACATGGAAAAATAAGAGTAAAACAAAAAAATTATTTAGTATTAAGGCATTTATTTTTCTTTATCATTTTTATAAATGCAAAGATATTTTATTCTTAATTTATTCAAGGAAACTAACCACCAAGTAAATAATACTCTAACACTTCCAATTTCTCTACAAATTATAGATATATGCATACTATCCCATTGTATTTACATCCCTATGCACCCAAATTATATGTTCACTAAATGAAATAAAGTAAATAAATTCATTAAAAATAACCATAATTGTGTATTTTCAAATTTAAATCAAGTTAGGCTAAAATCAAGGATTCTAAACTCTAATAAAATTAAAGACAAAAAAATTGTAGTTATTAATTTTTTTGATATTTTTTTAAGAAAAAATATAGCATACATCAAAGAAAAACTACGACTTATAGGAAAAACCTCCATGAAAAAATTATCACAACACATTCAAAATAACCATGATACATGAAAAACCATCATTTGTGATATATAAAAAAAAGACATGATACATATGAAACAATCATGAAATGTGCAATACCTCTATGATTTAAATTAAATTACTACCTTTTATCATCTAGTAGATTTTCATGAACAAAATTATATTGTGTTTCTTCTCAATTTTTTTGACAACCAAATTTATTCATATTTCTATCTATGGTTTTAAATTACCTTAAACTCGTTTATGATCACTATACACCTCTATGCATCTTTTAGACTATATTTTTTTGTTATAACTTATTATTTTTATATTGTTGGAGATTTTTTCAAGTTACATGAACCTAATCACTTTCATTAGTAAATAATAATAGTTATTTAGGTATCCAAATGTATTAAATTTCATGATATATCAAAGAGAAAAATAAATTCAAAGATACATTAGTAAATAGTTTGATGATGAGCATAAAATCATAAGTTGAATATCTATAAAATATAGTATTACAAAAATTGTAATAAAAGATCTTAATATGTTTTTCATTTCTCAACTAAAAAGTACAGGTTTAAAAAATAATATAATTCTTAATGACAAATAATCGACCAAATGGCTTTACAAAACTTTCTAACCCACTGAATTGTTGGGTAAATTATGCCCCACCAGTATAATGTATTTACTACATCAAGAACCCACCAAATCAAAGTGACTATAAGCCCCAAAAGGTCTTGCAATATGAACTTGTTGAAGTGTCTATTATTTGTGAAAATGTAGAGCTTTGAATGAAATGTCCTTACCCTTACTGCCAAAGGAACAACAAACAACATAAACCACACAAATAATGCCAACCATAGATATTTTTCATCCCACAACAAGGGTAATTGCGGATCCAAATGCTACCAACAATGCTAATAATGCTACCATTACTACAAGAAAACTAGTTTCAACCATAGGGCTATCTTCCTTCTTTCCAAAAACTGCAAATAGTAAGAGAATTGTTGACCCAATAGAAGTACCAAAAGCTATTGTGTCTGATATCACAAACACGTAGAAGAGAAAAACATAAAAAATATGTTGGCACTTTGGATCTGAATGCTACTCACGTTCTCTTAGTAGTTCTCCTCCTAATAAATCAAAGGGTGCTGCAAAAGCAACTGTTGCAATCAATACTGCATTTAAAGAAATTATTTCACTTCTCCACTTTAATTGTGTTGTGGAAATCTTTGTTTCTTTTGCCTCCACTACCACCTTTGCATTATTGATTGCCCCATTATCCTCAAGTAGCTTTACGATCTAAAATGAAAAATTTAAATAAAATAAGGGGTGTTATACTATTTAAATCAAGAATAAAAGTTATAAAAGTATGCTTAATACATAATAAAAATTAAATAAGTACATAAAATTATTATTTGAAAAGGATAACTATGCTCTTCAATTTATCCAATTAATTCAAATGTGTTAGTGGTAGAGATTAACGTATGTGTGGGGTTTTCAAAGTTAAGTATCTATGGATAGTGTGTCTTGTAAGGAATATAATATAAATATTAAATTATATTCATTTATTCAAGGATTTTTCTTTTTTTTTTATTGTAATTTATGTTCAATGGCATTTTATGCATATCATGGAATTATATTATTACATATTCACATTATTAAATAAGTATAAAATAAACTTATTTTAATGTTATGTCAAATTCACATGACTTTAAGTTGTTATTTGTTTAGTTTTTCTTATATTAATGTGTGCTATTGAATTTTTAAACATATAGAACACTATAATTTTAGGCATGTGTCAAAATTTATCTTATATTATTAAGGCTCACTAGTCTTGTCTTGAAGAGCCATTATGTCATAAGTTGTACAACATTCAAGATTCCATTCACTCAAGGATTAAATGGTCAAATAAAATAGAAAGATATGTAACTAAATAAACTTTGACCACCAATGATCTATTGTTATTAGTCACTAGATATCCATCCATAAGATTCTACCATAAAAAGGAAAGGTTTGAACTAAAGAAGGATTATTATTATTTTCATGAAAAAACCTAGTAACTAACCAAGATAGTTCATATTATTTATTTCAGGATAGTTTTAGTTTTAAAAGTATGGTTAGGTTTAATGGTTTTTTTTTTTTTTTTTTTATCATTTTTATCATTGTTTTGATCAATTGTAAATTCTATTCTCGATCTAAGTTGTAGGGTGAACTAGGGAATGATCTTTTCGATTAGTTAGTAGTTCAACAAGATCATACAATGCACAAAGGAATCATATATGCAAACCAAAACACATGAAATTCTGAAATCTTTTTGTAAGTATTGTCACTTCTCTTCATAATGAGTAAGATAATTTTATAGAGGAAAGATGATCTAAAATTGTTATGCCTCTTCTACTTCATAAAAATTATAAAGCATCTATTTACATAAGTAGGCCATCAAATAGGATCCATAAATATGCTAAAAAAATTATGCACATGTTTTACATTGAATATGTGGACAATTGAAAATATATGTCAAACTTGCATGGTTCCAATTGTATCATAAAAGACATGAGGTGTAAAAACCAATGTGGACACAAACATGGCTGAATAAAATACAAAGTAACATTATTCATAATGAGGCTCTTCTTACACTCAATCATGATGGTCATCTTGGAGAGTCTATCTATAATAAAAATACCAAGTCATTTTAATTCTTTTTAATATGTGGTTAACTCAAGAAATCCATATTAATAGAATCTCAAGATCATGTAAGAGTCAAAAGAGTGGTGTAGAGTCCAAGATTCCATTGTGATACTTGTTAGAGATCCAAATTTCCACCCCTCTACCAAGTTGTTAAAGAACCCAACAAATTTGGACTAACATGGGACTACTTTTAGGTTGTGGGTATTCTATTATGAAAGTAGACCTCTAGATTATGGGTTGACTCCCCTTTTGATGTCACATAAACTAATGTTTTCTTGAGAAAAGAGTAAAGAGATACTTGAAAATGAAACTTAACTAAAATTTGAAAGGGTGATACACCAAAAAACTAACTAAGATCTGCAAACAGCTTACACATTCAAAACAGTGACAAATCCTAGTTTACACAACTCATTTTTACATGCATTCTTGCATAAGTAATTTATAAGGAGGTTTTTCAACTACACTCTTAGAAGGAAAATATTTCACAACTAAAAGCACTTTGCATTTACTAACACAACTTATAACCTGCAATAATACACTTTTCTGCTAAACAGGTGCTTAACAATGAGACAAAACTACAAGGAAAGCTAAATTTCACAAGTAATTTGATCAACCACTAACTGCACACAATAAAACATGAAATGAGAAGGCAAATGCTCAATTCCATTGATTCAAATTACTCATTGGTATACAAGTCTATCTTCGAGTTACAATACTGTTCCTGCTGAAAAGATAACTCCAAGATCAAGCTATCACTCTGCTGGAAAGAAAGAACTAACTTCAACAACAAAGTCTGAAGTTACTTAAGCAAAAATCAAACAACTCCCTCACACAAGTCCATCTAGAAGGTTTTGGTCTAATGTAGCAGAAAAGGCCAAAAAGAACCTTCTAAAATCACTCCAATCTATCCTCCACATGAAGCAAGGTCAAGCCAAGACCATAGTCATACTAAAAATGTGACAAAACTGCCTCCAAATAGCCCATTCCCTCCAAAGATAGTAAAAAACAACCTCCCACACCTTTCTCATGTCTATCAGTCATCATTGTGTCTCCAAGAGCTTTGACCCACACTTTTCGTGTTTTTGCAAAAGCACAAGACTCTATTTTGCATTTAAAATAATAATTTGATTAAGTGATTCATAATAACATCACTTAATCACACTATTTTACATTTCAAAAACAAATGCAAAATAAGAAGCCCCACCACCTCTTTGGATTACATCAACATTTGCATTATAAATAACATTAATTAAAGTGATTTGCAAATCACTTAAATAATGTTTTACAATTCATAAAAATGAAAAATAAATGATACACTCCAAATGCTTGTAAAAGCATTCAAGCAAACTTAAACTCCTCCAAGGCATTGAAAAAAATTTAACTCACCCTAATTTCTGCATTTTAGAAGTCATATTGACAAAAGTGATTTATAATTATCATTTGGTCAACATTTCATATTTTCAAATATATGCAAAAAGAAAAAGGTCAATTATGGCTCGACCTATGTCAGAAGGTGAGAAAGCAAGCTCTTAAGTCTTGGAAGACTTAGCATATTTCAAAGAGACAAAAGATTCACTAAGGCACATTGTCTTCAAATGTAATACAAGGTAAAATTGCTTAAGTTTGAAAATGCGACACAAGGAAAAATTGCCTAAGGCATAAAACTTTATCTCCTAGCCCACGTAGCATATTAATTTGTGATTTGCAATTTTTTAAAACACAGGGTAAAAATACCTTGGTCGGCCTCCATAGGGTATCCAACCCTAACACAAAACCATGGGAAAAAAGCAGAAAGCTATTCATTTTGCTCGAACCTTCTGGAGCTCCACTCTGGCCGCCATGGGGTTTCTGGTGTAGCATTGTAGAGGGTTTCCTTGGCCGATTCTTCACAAATTTTGTGTGATTTCCACTTGAAACAGAGAGGTAAGTTCTTTTCTCGAACCAAAACTAGCTTTCTCTCCATTCTTTTGGCCATTTCATGCATTAAGGCCGCGCCCATGAGTATTTTCTGATGTAATTTGTTACTTTATTTTTCTTTGTGGTTATTCTATCTGCTTTCAACTGCCATTGATGTGATTTCTCGAAGCTTCAAAGGTGAAAGAAATTTGCATTCTAATGAAAAATGAACAATTTTAGCTCAGGTAAGCTTCGTTCAGATTCATTCCTTGATTCTCTTCTTTTATTTTAGCTCAAACACGAGCTCTTCTCTATGCAAAAGAATGATGCAAAAGTCTGAATTTCCTTTGTATTTCTTTATGCATTTTGCTTGTGAGCTCAGCCTTTGGTTTTCATTGACATTTCTAGATGTAGAACTTGCATCTTTTTAGAAAAGACACTTTCTATAGGTATTAATGGAAGAAAACCTTATTTATAATCTCTGCATTTGAATTTAATTCAAAACCCCAAGTGGGTTTGTCATTTTGTGAAGAAACTTCCTCTTTTAGGCTGCGACCATGAAAGAACAACTGGTTTTTCTTTGACATTTCTTTAGTGAGCTCTAATGGAGGAAAACCCTTCTTCATTCTATGTATTTTGCATTTAAATGCAGAAACCCCAAGTGGGTTCTTTGAAAACTAACTCTTCAGGACGCGACCTATAGAAATGAAATGGATTTTTGTGCATACTTTTGTTGCTTTTTTTGAAAACAAAACTTCATGATATTCCTTTCAATATCTCTGAATTTGCAATTTCATAACAAACCTAGATGGGTTCTTGCATTTTGAGAAGAAAAACTTGATTTTTAGGCTGCCATGAAATAATGCATTGGGTTTTTTACATTTTCTATATAATCTGAACATCTCCATGAATTCTGTATTTTGCATTTTAAAACAAAACCCTAAGTGGGTTTTTTCCCTTCATGAAGAAAATCCATTCTTCAAGCCATGACCTCCAAAATGAATGAAATGGGTTTTTGCATTTTCTGTTTTACTAAAAAAGAACTCCATGATGCATTTGGGCATTTCTAATCTTGTATAGTTTATGAAGAGGCTTTTGAGATTTTCTACAAAATGATTCAGTGCCATTACAGAGAATATAAAGATATATCAACATTTACTCTCTCTTTTGTAGGTTCTTTGTTGATAAAATCATGCAATATTATAATATGAATGAGATTTTCTAAGAGATGATCAGTAAAACAAGAGCTATCTCAGTCACTTCTCCACAAACAAATGTTGCCCTGTGTGAAGAAAAATGGTCTGCACAAAAAATGATTCAATGCTATTGCATAGTATGTGTATAAATCAAAGACCTAACACATCTTTTCCATTTTGAAAATTCTTGAGAATTATGAAGGCTCTATTTTTATTCTCTGCATTCTTGTTATTACTAGCACATTGGTGACTTCATATTTTGAACTCCATGGTCACTATCCTCTCTTCATGACACTGAACTTCTCTTTGCTATGAATGTGATTGTCCACTAATAATTGTCATTTAATGACCTGAAGCTTTGTGATGATTGTTTTGCACTACTCAAGGCATCCATGTGTTTAACTGTGATTGCATAGTGACTGCCCACTTCTCTTACAATTCAAAAACTTCAATCACACTATCATTTCTTCTTCCAATGTTGATACTTTAAAACATGCTTAGAAGTGTGAAGTATAAACTTAAGAGAAATTGATTGCCTACCATGGTGATGAAATGATTGCTTGTAGAACTGTCCCTTTAGGACTTTTGAATCTCACATCATAGGTTAGCATTTTTACACATGACTATGTGGTTGCCTCTTTTTCAATGCTTTCAAAATTTCACTTCCTTGCTGACTGTAATGATCATGCACTGTTCCATTTGTTAACTGTTGTTTGAAATGCATTGTCTTGTAACTCAATGTTGATGAGTTGATATCAAATGGTTGAACTCTTTTGTTGATTCCTTCTTAACATGCTCGGTTGGTCTTTAAATGAAAACATTTAGACTTACTGAAAGGCAACAACCTACTTGACCATTTAAAAAACAAGAAACATATGAAAAGAAAGATGCCTATCTCAAACACAAAATAAAATGTATGTTCAGTACCTCATCTCTCACTGTTTGATTCCTTTTGTGTGGTCTCTTGATGTATATGGCTGATCATTTTACCATGATTGCAATACTTTTGTCATGGATGATTGCCCATTGATCTTTGTTGTCCTATAGCATCAAATGATTGTGTGGTTGCCTCTTCATTTGTGCGTTGTCTTACATTACTTGTTACTGTCTCCTCTAAGAGGACTGCCACCTGTGATTTGTCTTTCATTGTCTAGCACACCTTCATTTGATTTCTCCACTTTATAAGGGTTTCTCTCATATGTATGGGCTGCTATGGTGACTAATTGATATGTCAAAAATACAGGAGCACATCTTGTTGCATGTTCACTTCATTTTCCTTTGAGTATTCAATGAACTATGCTTATGCATTCAATGATTTTCCCATCTATTCAAGCCACTGCCATTTTAAGGTAGATGCACATATTTGTCTTCACAAGCACAAAGCAGGTTGAATGTACACACCTTCTCTTGAATTTCTTTTTGTAAATCCATTGTTTATGACCTTTCATGTGTCCATGACATGATGCTTCTATATATGCTCATTTGATGAAGGTACCAAGCTTGAAGTACTATCTCTTTGATGCAAGATGATTGTTACATTTCATTGTTTTTTACTACATTGATTTGAAGCTTAGTGGTTGTTCCTTGCATCATGACTACACCAATCTTCATGATTTCCCTAACAATTGCCTGTTGTCCCCTAAGGTTTGTTACTTAGTGTTCACAATCATCTAGCTCCCTTTGATCTTTGTGCAACAAGCTAACACCATATCCTCCTCATCTCTTATCATTAAGAAGGTTTTAGTCTTCCTCTGTGAAATTAACTACTTACAAAATAAACCCAGAAACCAATATTATATACCTCCATGTCTAGCCGAGGGTTACAGGTATAAGAGAAAAAAATTCCTCAATGCAATGCTGAAAAATATCAATGTGTGTGTTACAGGTTTGTATTACTCAAAATATCATTTCACTACCTAAGGAAAAATACCAAAGTGATGTTTTAAATTTAAATCTTCACATAGGCTCCCTTATTGCTACACATGCATATACAAGCATTATTAGAGCTCTAAACTATTCAAATATTAAGGATTTAATTAGCTATAAGATGGAAAGTTGTTGTTTAGACATAATCCATCATCTTTTACATATCTTCCATTCCTCCTAAGCGAGGATAAATTTGTGTAAATGAGAGGATAGAAATGTAGAATGTTACATGACAAATACTAAAATTATTAAAGGAGGGAGAGAGAAAAGGGTAGGGAAAGATGTGCTTGAATGTATAGCAAAGTATAACATTTTGATCATTATAACAATGAAACGAATCTTAAGTTTGAAGCATTAATATCATTTACAACATTTATGATCAAGAATGAATGTAAGTAGAGAAAATTTTGCATACCTGTAGATGGTACGAAATTTCATGGTTAAGTTGAAACCTCCCATAAAAAACAAGATCCAAATATACATGTATCTATCTCAATCGAGCCTCTAAACCGTTCAGAGCTGTCAAATTTTCCACTAACCTGTTATGCACAAAAGTCAAATTTTAGAGTTATGTCACCACTAAAAATAGAAGAAACGGAGCTTTGCAACCAAATCCACACACAACACAATGTGTTATTCATACAAATCCATACAAACAAACTAAACTTGGAACATTGGAATGGAAACAACTTCAAATTATGATGCAGAGCATGGATTCAGGGTATAAAGAATCATTTTTTTGCCACCGTAGTGAAAAGTTAGCACTTTCTTTCATCTTTGCATATTGGTTTGATGCTTCAAATGATGCATTTCTTATATTGAAAATTGCATTACCTTATTGAGCTTCTCTTTTTTTCGAGAATAGTTTAATATTCTCTACTTAACAAGGCCAACTACGTGACGGTGGAAGCTCATTCCCCCCCCCCCCTCACATCACTCTCAATTCCCATGCAATCATATAACATTCATTCATTCATCCATTAATAACATATAACGTTCATTCATTAACATATAACATTCATTAATTAACATATTCACATTCATTCATTAACATATAATATTCATTCTTTCGGTTTTTACATATTATCAAAAATATGGTTGTCATGATATGATTACAATCACTTTTTTTTTGTTTCTTTTTTAAAGCTAAAAAAATATGAAGTGGAGTATCATTTTCTAAATCATCTATCCCCCTTTAGTTGTTTTTGCCCT
>VDFB02379621.1:0-16065 GCA_007258455.2 Sequoia sempervirens | reverse complement strand
TGTCATGAGATCATTGTTGCTGTCCTCTTATCCACCTAAGACTACCCTTTGAAAACTATTAAAAAAATCATTGTTATACTCACTTGGCATCATGACCTTGGCTTCAAAAATGAGTTTCATCTCTATGTTTCATGATTGCTTAATAGATATCAGTACTCACTACCATTTCTTTTGCTTTAATCCTACTGGGCAGACCTATGTCATTTATGGTGGTGACCTGAAAATTCACAATCCTAAATGATGTGTGCTCGTTCAATAGGATTGAAGTGAGATGAATTGAATTGTGTCTTTCATGCAACAATGCATGATTATCTTTGTTCCTTTTTACTGCTCCATATGACTCATCATGGTTTCATACATGAATTGATATATCCTTCACTATATTAATGGATGCATAATTGAACTTGATGCATCACAAAAATCATTTGCTTCTTTAATAAAATGGATCTTGGATCCACTTAAGAAGATTGAAAGACATATCCAGCAAAATACTGCCCCCTTTGGCATGATGACAGCCTATTGATTGATTCATTGTGAAAAGATGAAGGGCAACTTTCTTGATGGTTCACATTATTTGTTGCATCTTTTGAATCTAATAATGAAAGTTGATCAATTGGTGTGATTCCATAATGATTTAATGCATCAATAATATGTTTATCATTGATTTGATCAAGTTACTCAATTTTCTATCCCTTCTAAAATATAAGAGGGCAACATGTTGGGCTCAACCCACCACATTTTGCTCCACATGCTATAATTAGCTAAATCAAAACAGTAACAAAGACTTGTCCTAAATCTGCACAAGGAACAAACCAGTTAGATAAACAAAGTATATCATAGGTGTGCTTGATTGCTCTTTTCTTATTTTCTTGAACACTTATGGTATGTTGTCTATTTTAATGCTTATGGACATCAAATTACATGTTTATGGATGTTTTGCACATATTTTGATTAGTGACCTTTCATTGCTCTAACAACTCTTTTTTCAGATGCAGGAAACCTAGAAGCAGTGAGGAGAGCGTCAAATAGAAGTAGGAGAAGGCCAATGGGATTTGTCATTCCACCAGGCAATGACGAGTCCCTTTTCATTTTACATGCATCTATTTTTTGTTTATCTATAAGCGTATAGTCTTTTCTTTATAAGCATTAGACTAGTCAGTCCCTCGACTTGTGAGGGACATTATACACTTATGATCATCAATAAAGATTACATTTGCAATACATGTTGGTTCTCTTTCTTATTTGTATGCAATTGCAAAACTAGAATAATGCAATGTGTTTTAACAATCTCCTTTATGCACATAATGAAATTTAACAGGAAATGATGTATCTTTTAATTTTTAAATGCAAACACAATAATAAGTTACCTAATTTAGCTGGAAGCAAAAAATCAGGTAACAATACTACAAGAAATACAATACATGTGAGGAAAATAAAAGTATTATTGGAGTGTTGCCATTGTCTTTGTAACACAAATATGTTCAATAATTTTTTTGTAGTTTACATCCCAAATAAATCTCTATTGTGGAACATTCCTTTTTGAACATTGATATTTCCAAGTAAATAGGTAAGCTTGTTGGATAGATAGAACTTACCGATTATAAAATTCCTCTTTTTGTTTCTAATTTTGGATTAATTTGTTTCTAATTTTGGATATTTGGATTATTATATAATCGTGATTTTCTCTTCTAATTAAGTTGAGATTAAACTTATGTTGGATGTTATAACATTTTTTAAAATGTTGTTAAATTATGGAATGTAATATCATTGTACTAATTTTTAAGGGAACTCTATTATGTATAATTATTTTATTTATGTACTCAAATTCTATTTGATGAGATGGTATCACTAATGTCATTCTTTGGTTATAAGAATATGGGGTTTTGTCAGGGATTGGTTAAGGTAAACAAAGGAAATTTATGTAAACAAACTTGATATATTTATAGTGTCACTAGCGTTGTATGATATATGATTATGAAGTTGATTCATTCCAATTTTTGTATATTGTGTATTTTTGGTTTTTATTTCAATTGATCATCTTGGTTATTGATGATTTTTGTGACAAGTGGAATTGTGTTGATACTTGCACATATAAATAATTGGAAACGTGTATCACATTTCAATAAATGTATATGTGGAAGCGTAAATACACATCGCTACTAGTGTAGTTATGTTTTGTGCTTTGTATTTTCATAGAATTATCTATTCTATGTCTAAGAATATTTATTTTATATTAACTCTAAAATTAAAGCATTGCTAAATGATTTCAAGGTGAACGAGTTCTCACAGTTATAATAAATTTATTAATAACATTATAACTTTTCAAAGTTATTAAAAAAAATCATAGATACTAAGATGATAAATATTAATTAATTTTAGTATTTCAATGATAATAAGAATGAATGAGTTAAACTTTATATAAATTAGAAATTTAAAAATTAAAATTCCTATTATAAGGAAATATAAAAAAACGTACTTAAAATAAAAATAAAATCTCACAAGCAACATGATAAGATGGGTTATGTTTTTTAATTAAATTTTATCGATATATAATAACGGAATTTTTAATCCACATTACTAAAGGTGGCAAGTGAAGGATAGGGAAGCTAAATTCTAGCCAACTGATAGATGGTTGCATTGAATGCAAGAATCTCAAATGTTGTAGTGTTCTTTGGAGTTTTAGTTGTATTGATTTTATTTTTGTTTATTTTTGGTGGGTTCTCCTCTTGTTTTATGGAAAAATATTTTGAAATGGTTACTAATTATTTTAATTAGAAGTAAGAATAGAAGACTACCAATAAACTACTTTCATTGTTCGTTTGGAGAGGAAAGTGGGAAAATGATTTAATTTTGGAGGGTATTAGTTGGTGTAATCAAATTTATTCCATTATTAGTATATATCCTTTCTTGTTGTAGTTTTAAAATATTTTGATTATCATAAATAACTATTTCAAAACAAGAAATTAATAGGAATGAGCTAAGGTTGATTGTTTATTATTTTATAAGACTTAACACTATGAAAAGTAAGGGGTGCTTAATTCCAATGTCCATACAATATGAGATTTTTAATGGTTTTAAAGATTTGTATTTTGTTAAACTCTTGTCAATGAATGTGTTTTAAGAGTAATTAAATTTTGAACTTAACCCTTGAGTTGTTTCTTTAACAATCTTGAAGTATTATGAAATAATTGTATTTTCAATATTTATTTAGGAGAAAAACTATATCATAACTAGGAGTATGCTTAATTTAGAAAATAATAATGGTTCCTTAATCTTAATAGGCCAAGCTTGAGAAAAAAATGACTTCAAACCTAAATTAGGCTAGTTATAGAATAATACTATGTACATATACTATATGTAAATGATTATGGCTTGTAAGCTAGTGTATATTATCATTGATGTTACTAGGTGGTACCCAAAATAAGATAATACTTGGTATCTCACTATGAATCAATATTTGAGTTTTTAAGCTTGCATTGCGGGTTTTCTTATCATATATACATACCTCATGTTAGAGTGAATATTGTGAATAAAACATATAAGATCTAGGGAGATATAACCAGGAAATAAAGTTTTTAGTTTGTGAGAATGTTACTGTGAAATGGTTGCTTTATAATTTTCTTTCAATATAGGGATTTATTATCTTGAATATTTTGTTGTTAAATTTTGATTCTAACTATTTTTTCTAGAATATATTGTTAATTTGATTTAATGTTAGTGTTATCACTTGAATGTGCACCCTTTGTTGAACCCTATTCAACCACTCAGTGAAACATTGGAAGACCTCTCAAAGTGTGGGATTTGAAAACAAAGATCAACCTTCAGAGAAGGCCAACTTCCTAAATGGTTATCACCTACCTAAGCTATTCTACTATTTTGCCAAGGAAAGGGGAAGAGAAAAATGCATAAACTAAAAATGCTAAAAATGAAACTAAGAAGGTGATACACCAAACTAAACTATGACATAAAACTCAGTCTCCAATCACTTGACTACAATGACAAAAATTAAACTTGCACAACTCATTACTACATGCCTTTGCATAAGTACTTCACAAAGAGGTCCTAATGCTCAAACTCCTAGGAGGAAGATAACTCCACAACTAAAAGTTATATGCATTTTTTGACATAGTTTGCAACCTGCATTAACATACTTTTGCATAAAGGTGCTAATATCTGAGATAAAGTTATAAGGAAATGAACAATACCTCACAAATAAATTGATCAATCACTTGAACATGCACACAATAATGCAAAGAACTAGTAGGAAAAAACTTCAAATAAATGATATCCAAGGTCTTCACTATATTTCATATCCCAAAATGAGTTACAAAAGTATGCCAAAAACTATCTAAGGACTGAAAAGTCACTAAATCCCAAAAAGTTCATAATCAGAACTAAGTACAAAGGAGTCAACAAAGTGACTATATCTCCAGCTCCCAAGCAGTTGCACCAAAGGAAGAACTAGAAACTTCCTTCAGTCAGATGCCTCCAAAAATCCAAGAATCTAGCAACTGAATCTCCTCCAAAAGAGCTCTCATGTGTGGAAAAAGCCAAGTTTGACCATGCCAAGCTTTAAGGCATGCAAAACCACCCCCAGATGTTGTCATAACCTCCAACAAAGTGAGTAAAAGCTCCTATATGCTCTGCACATGTTTAACCAATTGCTTCAACCACCCCTATATTCTAGCAAAGCATAAATTCTCTCAATTCATGTACAAGGCATGACACCTTACTTTTGCATTTAAAAATAGCATTTATAATTAAGTGATTTATAAATTATCATTTAATCAAAATGTTCTACATTTAAAAAAACAATGCAAAAAAGAATACAAGGCTCGACTAAAAGAGTCAAGGCAAAATTTTTACAAGGTTATGAAGCTAGTGTGCATTACACAAGAAAGAAAAATAAGGCCCACTAGGGTAAAACCCTTGACCAAGACATGTATTAGTTGCTTCATATATTTTTAAAATAAAGGTGAAAATTCACCTTATGTTGTCGGCCCCAAACAACCCAAAGTGCTTTGCAAAACATTTCATTTACACCGACCTTTCTAGAAGTTTGGAGGGGGCCGACATAGGGTTTCGACTTGGAGCTTTTCTTGCATTCTCATGGAAGATTTTGAGGCTTTGGTGACATATTCACATCATTTTCTGGCAAAAATCATCACAAGAAAATGCTCTAGGTAGCTTTTATAAGCATATTCAGTCTTTTAATTTCATTTTCTATGGAGAAAATGCTCGAACTTGGGCTTTACTGTATATTAATAATGAACATTCTTTTCAAAATTTCTATGTACTCCATATGCTTGATGCTTTTTTGGAAAAGAAAACACATCTTGCTCTTTGTGTTTTATTATTTGTCACTTTGATTAAAAACCATAGGTCGTGGCATCTCTTATGCATTATGTGAAAGAATAGAATTAGAAACCCTCCTCTCTCTTTATGGGTTTCATTTTCGTTTTGAGGGTTTCATTTACTTGCAAATAAAAGAGTCCTCTATAATTTAGATGGCCATGGCTAGAAGCAGGTATTCGAGGGCTTTGTTAGATCCTTTGTGCAACCACTGTATCTATGAATGCATTATGTAGAATTTTTTTGGGTTTCATTATTTTACATTTTGAAAAAAAACCATAGGTTGTGGAAACACCTTTATTCACTACTCGTGTTTTGACATTTGACTATACCAGTACCTTTTGTATGACTTATACTATGAATTGATTACTATATTGTGTCAACAATCTGAAAGAAAATCATACTATCTTTACTGTATTGCTTTTATTAGACTGTCAAGAACATTGCCTTTACTATGATAAAAATGCATCTCACAGATAGCAGCTCTGCTTCTTTAGACTTTACAAGTTCATTCAAAACCCCTATTGTCATCTTCAACCTTGCAATCTCTTGGCATGCAAGCTTCAATTATGCTTTTATCTCTGCATACTTATGGTGACTATGCTACTCACTTTTTCTAAATTGTTTCTTTGCAAAACATTGCTTTTCAGTGACAACTTTGGGAAAGCTTAAAGATACTACCAATAATACTACTTTTTGCAACATTTGTTGGCCCACAGTTGACAGTGCACCAAAAGATTGACTTGTTAATGCCTGATACAACTATCAGAGTTAACAGATCAATGGGAGGCAGTTATTCCATGTCACGAATCCCATGGGGAGCACTGACGATCTGCCGACAAACTCCCCCTCAGTGTTACCCGAGGGGATTCAAACCCGACACCTTTGGCTTTGATACCAATTGTTGGCCCATAGTTGTTGCACCAAAAGATCAACCTGTTAATGCCTAATAGAACTATTGGAGTTAACAGATCCACGGGAGGCGGTTAGTCCATGTCACGAATCTCGAGGGGAGTGCTGACCATTTGCCAACAACATTATCATGATTACTATTAGTTGTATTGACCTTGCTACAGGCACAAACCCTTGACATATGATGACTGCCATATACTAACTTCATACTTCCTTTCACAAATTTTGGTGAGTTCTTCCTTTGTCCTTTATGGTCACCATCATGCTTGTTGTCATACATAAATCTAAGTCCTTCAAGCATTATTATAGTCATTTGAATATCACAGTCATAGATGCACAGCTTTGTCATGGACTCTTATTGCCACTCATGCTTTATTGAAAATGGCTATCATCTCTTCCTGCTACTTAACAATCATCTAGGGAAGACCTCCCTTTCATTGCACTCTATCATTCATTTGATGTCCTTCATATTCCACATGCATTCTTATTGTTTTATACCCCTTTATTGAGAACTATGCATTATTGTGACTGCCTCTTTTGATTTGTTGTCTTTACTTGCCTTGTTCAGGGTCAATTGAGCACTCACAAACTTCATTCCTTTTTGGAAAACCTTTAGAAGATTCCATGTTGCTTCTTTCCTTGGCTTTGATGATTTTTCTTGTGCCAAGATAAACTTACCAATGGATGATTGTTCTCTTTAATCAATTTTGTCATTTGATAAAGCATAAAACACAATGCCCATTATCTTTACTACACCTAAAATGAAAAAGGTAAGTGATTATCTAGCTGTTTGTTGCTCATTGTACTATACCTTGCTTTAGTGCATTATGTATTGTGTGACTGCCTTGTAGCATCTTAAAGAGACTACTAATCATGTGCTATATGGTGACTATTTTCTTAACACCTGCAATTCCTCATTCATTGTCTCTTGATTTTATGAACACCACACACTTGCAAAGTATTGCTCTTTAAGTTGCCAATGCCATGTTATAGCATACAATGTATGATAGATTTGGGACTGCTCCCCTATCCCCTGAAAAGCACTGTCATCAGGTAATTGATAAGACCACCTTTTGAATAGTCTTCATAACTATTTCCACGCACAAGATCACTATATTATTTGATCACATATGGTCACTGTTCTTGGATATCATATTTTATTGCAAACATTGTGTACCCTTTGTGACCAGTCTTAGTAGCATGAATATCAATGTTATTGCAAACACTCATAAAAGCACTCTTTCATATACCATACATGGCTGTTAGGATCATGTTTCTTCATAACTCAATCACAAGGTATTTCTCTTATTCATTGCTTTGATTCTTCTCATTATAAGTTTTGTCTTCATCTCTTTAATGCATTTGTGTCTTGCTTTTCATGCCACCATTCCAATATAAATCACTGTTGTCAAAGTGACATAACTATCTTTATGACTAGGCATGACTACCCCAGGTAGCTTATGATAGCTCCTCATTTAGTAACTCAAAGGAATCTCATTGAATCGTTGTGGATGAGCCTTGTGACATGTTTCTATTAACAAGGAGTATCACTATTAATGTGAGATGACTCCCATTAATAATGGTACCTTTCTTTGTCAATAAAACATGATTAATGAGACCTGTCAACAAAGATTCAATGGTGATATAATAAATTGAATTATCCCTCTATAATGTAATTAGAGGGTAGCACACTAGGCTCAACCCTTGTGGGAGCCACATTTATCCCACATGCTGTAATCAGATGAAACAAAATAGTAACAAGGATTTCACCTATACTTGCACAGGAAGCAAACATGTTAGATAAAAACAAGCATATGATAGATGTGTTTGATTACACTCTCGTGTTTTCCTAGACATTTATGGTATGCTTGGCTATTTGAATGCACATGAGGATCAAATTATATGTTTATAGATGTATGCACATATTTTGACTAGTGATCCTTCATTACTCTAACAATAGTTTCATTGCAGATGCAGGGAACCTAGGAGCAGCATAGAGAGCATCAACTAGGCAAGCGAGAGGAGGGAAAGATGATACATAGCTCTAAAGCAAAGCTGAGGAATTAAGTCATTTGGGGCGTAGGTAAAACCTCCTTGCTTTTTATCAATCTTAAGAATTATCCAATGCACATCCATAACAGTTGTCCACAACTTAGCTTAGACCCAAATAAAGATGAGAAAACACAAAAATATTCAAATAATCATTCCTTGAATATCCGTAACACATTATATCAACTAAGTCATCCCCAAAATACTAATAAACAAAGAAGTATCAACTGGATCTCCAAACTTGCACATGACTTGGTACTAGGTACTAAAATTTCTAGATAACACAAGAAATACACCGATGAACCTTTCATGAGATCCACAACTCAAGATAACAACTGGAAATCTGCAAGTGAATCGATGATCACCAAACTGTTAGATGCTCTATTCTTCTTGACTGTCCTCCATTTGACTATAAATATAAGAAAATGATCTCATGCAAATCCAATTACCAACTAGGGTTTCCATCAATGACAACACCAAAGCATAATTGCAGTGTCTCTTGCCAACAATCTCCCCCTTTGTCATTGATGACAACACTTAGTGAAAAATGACTAAGTGTCAGATAAAAACCAACATGAAGTACACTACCACTTCAAAACTTAAAAAAAAATTCAATATTAGCTCAAAAAAGCAACTCCCCCTAAGATATATACACATTTTCACTGTACACTTCTCCCCCTTTGACATCAATGACAAAAAATGGGGAAACTAAAACAAAATTCCCAAATTGTATAGGCATGAACTTGTAACTTACAAAAGTTTAAAAATATTTGCAAAATCTTGCTTCAACACTCTTAAATTGTCATCACAAAACTTTTTGAGATTCTCCAAAATTGTTATGTTTCCACACATTAAGTAAGATTGAGCTTCTATAGATTCTAGGTTCACTAGGTCACTAACTTCCACAACAACTTTTGCTTCCTTCAAAGCACTCACCATTATCTCAATCTTCAGACAAATTATTCCTTTGAGTTCACTTACTCTCCCAACAATCTTGTCATTTTCACTCTTCAAGCATCCTATTTTGTCAAGTAGAGATGTTACTTGACTTTCTTGCTGAGCAACATCACTAGCTAATGGATCAAAAGTATTAGAAATGATAGCCAATTGATTTTCAAGATCCTTCACCTTTTTCTCATTACCTTCAGTAAACTTGGAAAAAACCAAACATGCCTTATAGGCCTTTTTGGCTTCAAATATGGAACCTTCAATGTTCTTGATGCAAGTGACGAATAGATTCTTATCCTTTGCAATCACTTCCTTCAACCAACTAAGTCTTTTACCATAAAACTCTTTTTGCACTTTATCCACAACAAATTTCTCAAGAGACTCAAATTAAGTACTTATAGCATTTATGAGCTTCTTTAGCTCACTAAAAAAGGAACCAGAATGATCCATGACATGAGCAGGCATTAATTTATGTAGAACTTTAGATGCAAGGCTTAGTAATTCACTATCCTCTATGTGAGACTTCATAATCTTCTCACTGACCTTAGCTTGAGCAAGATGCGACCTTCATCATCTGAATTGGGGAAAAAGTGGATAGATTGATTGTGCTATCATCCAATTTAGGATCAAAATCTTCTTGGTGCTCCATTAGAGATCTCTTCACTGCCTTGGCACTGTCTCTTGCCTCCACTCTGATCTACTTAACTTGAACTTTTTCTTCTTCAGCCTTGGGTTCTTCAGAGACTATTTCCGGATTTCTTTTAGGCACTTCAGCCTCTTCATTTTGCACCTCCTTCTCCTCAGCTAATACCACCTTAGGAACTTCAGTTTCCATAGGTGTCTCTGCATCTTCCACATTAGGAGGAATTTGAAAATCCTCAGTGTCTACATTTACTTCCTCATTTTTTGGAACATTTTTAATAATCATTTCCTCAGCATTAATCTTATTCTTTGATAGAAATACTTCCACAATCTCCTTGATTTCATGAACAACAACATTAGTTTCACCAATCATGAGTTTATTCACCCTTGTCTTGCTTTTAAATCTCTTTTTAGCCTTTTCAAGGAGTGAATTCATCTCCTCAATTGACATTTCTAGACATAAATCTGCAAGAACTCTCTTCCTCAAATTCTCTTCTTTTGTTCTAGCATTTAATCTTCTAGACTCCAAAATATCATATAGACACTTGGGTAAGCCAGACATAATCTCAACAAGAACTTTATTGAAAATTTTCATATGTTTGATTGTGGCTTCTTCAAGAATTCTTTGACTTGATTCATCAAAGGTTTCATACAATTCACAAAGGGGCTTCAAATTTCCATCCTTGATAACTGCATTCTCAACTTCTTCAATTCACATAGCTGGTTTATCAATTTTTTCCTTCTTCGCTATTTATTCTTTGCCGAAAGATTTTCTCTTGTTTAACTCAACAACCTGAGTTTTGGTAGCTTTCACTTCTCTCAAAACTTCTTCTGATTCCGTTTCCTCATCTTCTGAAATAGGTTCGTATGTTCTTGTACTTTTATTCTTCTTCCTTTTACCAAAAGACTTGCATGGGAACTTCTGTTGCTTCTGCCTCATCTCTCCTCCTTCTTGCTTATCTCAAAGCTTCTATAGGTAAGCCCATCCTTTCTGCAAAAACATTTGTCTCTTTTCTTACTCATGATTATCACCGGTTTTCTCAATTCCTCATGAACTTGCATACTTTTCTCTGCATAATTTCCAAACCTCTTCTCCCCGATCCAATGGTGAACTCAACAAGTGTTATGCATACATCTTCAAGATGTTCTCTACTTCGTATCCCATAGGCATGATCCATATTGTTTTGGGATCATCAACTTCCATATGACATTGATCAATATCCACCATGAAGCAGATAATATCTTTATATTGTTCCACAATTGAAGTGGGAATTCTTTCCCTGGCATGCATCATATTCTAGGAGTTTTTGAAGTACCCCTAGAGGGTAGTGTTTTTGACTTGACGATCAGCAATTCTAAACAACATGTTCCTTATCTAAATAGTTATAGGCTCATCGTTTTTCCAATGTGCTTTTCCAACACCTTGAACCTCATCCATGAAATAGAAAAATAAGCACAATAGCAGATTACCATATTTGAAAGTATTCTTCTTATCTTTCTTGATTTTGCTCAAATTCTCAATCAACTGACTTCTAAGCAACTCACACAAATCATATTCTGCATTTTGCTTTACCATTTCATAAGTTGCATAGATGGTCGTATCAGATATAGAATTATCCAGGCTAAAATGGTATATCTTGTAGCCAATGACCATTGATGCAAATTTTACATACACTTCAACAATATCTTCTATTGTCATTGCCCTTCTGTCCCATTTTGCACCTGTTGCCTCTGTAACCTTCTCTTTTTTCATGGATTTGAAGATTGGGAGTCTATCAGTGGAATTTAGATCCGTGACTGCACATATAGCCTCTTTTGTGATCTTGAAGGGTATATTTAGCCACATGAACTCGTCATGAACATGACTCAAAATGTATCTAACCCATTCATTTTCCTCAAATATGGGAAATTTTGCAAACTGTGCGAAATTATTCTCTTCTAGGGTTTGAAATTTTGGCTTTACAATAAAATCCTTTGTAATTATATGATGGAAATGTAGATTCATTATTTGAGAGCTTCCTAATTCTTCAATATTGGCATGTATATAAGCCCTAATATCTTCTGTGTGCAATACTCTATACAATACAAATGAAAGTGCTTATAAGGGCTCGGTCTCAAGAAACTTATAAGGATCCCATTTGAATTTAGGATGCGGTCTATCCTTAACCTCTACTACCAAACGAGTGGCCATGATTGCAAAATCACAAATTCACAGGCTTTTCAATAAATGCCTTTCGGTCGGATCAAATCGAAGTTTGATTGCAAATTCTTCTTCACGCTTTGAATCTCTCCACAATTCAACAAAGTTCACTCCAGGGCTCTTCAAATTGCTTTCCTCCAAAATGCAAAGTGACAAATGAAGGAAAAAAGTGGTTTTTTATCATTCACACAACTAACCCTTTTGTCACAATAAATGCTTTTACCCTAATTCATCTGGTTACTCTGTTTTCATGCACCGAGATAGATAATTTTTCTGCGGATTTTCTATACTGCATAATACCTTCTCAAATTGGTTGAGCAACATCTGAAAAGCATTGATCCACCTACTGGACTGGTCCACATTCCAGTACCAATTGCCTACAGGGGGTTAAAGGATTTTTCTGACAGCTCCCCCTAGGCCAAAATCCTAAAACTAATTCCCGAAGGAATTACCAGAAGTAGATTCTGGTGCTGCCATATTTCTTTCAACAGAGGGATTAATTTTCATCCATTTCTTCTGCATTTGCCTCCTGATCACATTTGTTGTAACTTTCCCTTTTCCTTTGACATCCTACTGTGTATTCTGTCTTACAGAACATCTTTTGTTCCAACAAAATCTAGCAATATGGCCAAATTTGTTGCAGTTGTAACACACAACATTTCTCTGTTTAGACCAATTGTTCCATTAATTTTTCCTTGATCTGCATTGGTTAGCAATATGCCCAAGTCTATTAAATGCATAACATTTGATATCTCTATGAAAGTTATTCATCACAACTTTGCATTCACTTGACTTACGACCATACTTATAGCAATTAAAGCACTGACCTGAGAATGATGGTCCACTTGTGTTCATCCTGCTCCTACACTGAGAAGCCATATGATAAAATTTATTGCGAGCAAAACAGTAACCATTGAATCTTTGAGCATTTGGTTGTCTTACCAAATTCCTTCTAGCTCCATTCACTTGATTTTCTTGCCTGAATCTCCCTTGTCCGGATTTATTTTGTCCAGATCCAAAACTTTATGTTGGACTCAAGGAACACTGAGAGGGGGGAGGGGGTGAATCAGTGTTCAACAAATTAAACTTTCAATTCAGATCTTAAACCATTTACAACACATAAAAAAAAATAAAGATGCAAGCACATGACCAAGATGATCAAAACACTATAACACCAATATTTTTACGTGGAAACCCTGTTAGGGGAAAAACCACGGTAGAGATTAATCCACAATTTATACTCTGTTAAAAGTATGAACAAAAGGGAATGCACTTGCATTTAGGCACACTGCCTAGAGCTCACTACTCAAAATAAGGAAGGCTCTGCCTTACAAAGTGTTTGTGATTACAAAAAATAGGTGAACTGAGAAGATAGCATCTACAAATGCCTGGATTCAGTTCTAGTGAAGCACATAAATCAGATTTTGAACCTTTTGATTAATTCTGCAATTCGTTCTACTCTACTATGCCTTAATTCACAACAGTCTTCTTCTGTTCAAGCAAAATTCACTCGACTGATCTTAGTGTTTTTGCTCAGCATACATCTGGCCAATAGCTCTTTTAGCACATTCCACCACCTTTTCACCACCTTTCCCGCTATGCTTTCAAAGGAATGGTCACAGATCTCATATATATATATCACGCTAGCAAAGATTTTAATCACTTAAGTCAACTTCAACAAAAACATAAAATATTTTTCCAACGATTAGAGTCTCAAATCACAAGTTATATTTAATGCACACCCACAAAGGTCGGATAAGACATAGCTGAGACCCAAAACAATATTCTCAAACTTAAACAACTACTCCTTATACATTCACGACACACTAAATTCATTAAGTCGGCCACAATGAGTAAATAAACAAAAAACCATTCTACCGAATCTCCTAACTCATACACCGATTACTACAACACCACAAAACTTACCAATAAGGTAACATACCTGCTTAACAAAATTTTTTGGGGATCCACAACATAAAATAATGATCCGGTGAAGCATACAGATCGACTAACTGATCGGATACCCTGTTCTTCATACTTTTTGCCGGTAACACACTGTCTTCTACATTTCCTGCCGGTATAAGTAGATCGATGCGCGGACCAAGATAATGACTTCAATTGCCATCGTGAGCAACACTAGAATCCTGACAATCTCCCCTTTGGAATCCAGTGGCAACACTTAGTGAAAAGCCAAGTGTCGAGCAAACTCAAAACTTCAAAACACAAAAAACATTGCTCCCCTTAGAGATGCCAAGATTATTTTCCTTTGCTCTCCTCCCCGCTTTAACATCAATGACAAAACTTTACTGGTTACTCTCCTTTTGCTAAAATTTACACTACACTCACTCACCCTTTATTAATGCAAAAAATGATCAAAATTTGAGAAATTTCAACTACTACACAAGTCAGAAAATTATTTTATACTTATCCTTTATCTCCAAAAGAAATTTCTTCGAAGAATCTACAACAAACCCAATAATTATTAACAAATTGTTGTTTTTTGATGTTTAGTTGATGATTTGGATAAGGGATTCTGGAATTGTAATCACTTCTTCCAACTTCTCTCCTTTCTTAAGAATCTCAATTTTCTGCTCCAATTTGCATTAATTAGATCCTTCACTTTTCAGAAAGCGTCCATAAGATTGTTTCTGGAAAAGTGAACCTTTGCATGCTCAGCCTGCAACTCATGAATCTTTTTCTTGACTGCTCCATCCTAGTCCTGAAACATATTGTAATCTTGATCAATTCTGATCAACTCACTCTCAATTTGCTCCAGCTTGTCCTTGTATTTACCAACCACATGAGGCCACCGAAGACAATAATTGTAGACCTTATTTGTTGAGTCAATGCATTGCCTTAACACATTCAATTTCTTTTTTAGTTTGGCGAGAGACAACCTAAACTGCTCCTTTAGATGTAAAAATACTTCTTCCTCTTTCTTGTCCCGAGGCACAAAGGCCATAGCCTCCTTGATGCATTCAATCAATTCTTCTGGAAGTACAATTTGCAAACTTTCCAGTTTGATGTTGTGCACAAAGTATCTTCCTAGAGTGTCCTCAATGAAGTCCTGTTCATATGATGGTCCATTTAACCATATGTCAACAATCTTTTGCATTCCATCTTCCTCTTGAACAATCCACAACATATTTTCTTTGAATAAAACACCTTCTTCATTGCTTTCTTCTGCAATCATCACATCTAGTTCAAATGATTCCGGTTTACCTCTTGGAGTGTAATCATTAGAATCTTCATTTGGTATATCCAAAATTCCTTTTTCTTTGCCTTTTTCTTTAGTTCTCAGAGACTTGTGTGCTAGAGGAATGTCATCAAAAAACTCTAAAGCCCTTTTTTGCTTCTTCTCCACCTTATTGGAAGAGGATCCAACTTCAACTGCTCTTATCGAAAGAGAGATGCCAACTATTCCAAACTTTCCCAACAACTCTCTAAAGAAATTTTCATGAACTTGCTCACAATTTTCCAGAATATTGAAATGTTTAAAAATTTGCTTACAAACAGGTTCATTTTCCTTCTATACCACATTATCATTCTGAGCCAAGCAATTGAAAAAATACATCATAATGCATATAGCTAGGCTACCGAACCTAAAAGGGTAATCTACATCCTTCATCAATTTTACATTTTCCATCAATTGATCCTTCAAAAATCCACACAGATCAAAGTCTTCATCCTCCATTATTATTTTGTGAGTAATATATACTACGCCTATCGAGGTTGATCCTTCCCTGTTTCTGAAGAAAATTTAATAGGAAATTCCATGTGCAATGTACCTCATTATTGGATCTTTGATTGTTGAAATTAATAGAGCTCTTTGATCTCCTATCACTCTAGTTAGGGTTTTGACTTCCTTGTTCCGAATCGACTTCTTTTTCAAAACATCTCCAATATTGCATAATCCTGTTAAATTTTTGATCACCTCTTTTGAAATTTGATAGGGTTTTTCT
>VDFB02379620.1:0-11487 GCA_007258455.2 Sequoia sempervirens | reverse complement strand
TTACAAGACAACTTATAAGTCTTAATGGTTCATGAAGATTCAAGACCTAATGCGAATGTGTTGACCACATTACAACATTAGACCTAGGAAAAATCAAAACAAAGTCCAAAAGAGAGACTCAAGTGAGCATGAAAATGTCAACTATACATTTTTTTGTGATATATATATCAACTCTTTAGGCTATCCATATAACTCTACCAGGGTTATAGATTCTTGGCTAGTAGTAGAGCTATGTTTGGGGGAATTACAAAGATAACCTTGTTAGGGCTATGGACACTTGACTAGTAGCAAGGATCTATCCCTAGTTGGCTTTGGAGGATTACCATATTATGTAGTTCAATGCCAATCAATTGATTTTTTTCACTAAGTTCCAAAAACTAGAATTAATCAAATCTCACATGGATATTTCTAGAGGAGTTTTACTATTTTTATGTAAGAATCTAGGTAAAGGTAGTGAGTTATTATTTTAAAATATGCATATATTATAATTTACAACTCGTGATTTAATCTCAAGTTTTGGTTTAAATTTGGTTTTATTGGTTGCAAGTTGTGTGTTCTCACAACATGCCCCAAGACTATAAGAATTGGGGACCTAAGTGAAAATTAGCGCTTATGGAAAGTATTGGCTAGTTGAAAAGATCACTGGAAGTAAAGAGAAAAGAGAAATATTTAAAGAAAGAGTGCTTTGTAATGTAGTGTTCTAGGTACTAGATACTGGGAACTGAGAATGTGAGAAAGGAAAAAGGTAATATAAATATTGAGCAAAGTGTTCTAGTTCGATAGTCGAGATCAAGTAAAGATGGGAGTTTTGGTAAAACCTAAGTCTGGGAAAATTCATGGGTAAAGTTGAATACTGGGTACTGGGTACCAAGTAATGATGCAAAGTAAAGTTTTAAAATATTAAGGTTATCCAAGAAGTCCAGTAGTCTAGTAATCTGGTATATAAAAGATAACTACGTGAGAATTTGTGCTTTTCAGAAAGCATGTTATTTATGAGAAATTAATATGATAAAAAATTTAATGATGGTTTTATTTAGACGAGACTTTTATAAAAATTTTTTTAAAGGGATTTAATGAGTGGAATCTGTGATTGTAGGAGAAGCAGATTGTGATGCAGACTTCGGGTATGGACGGTTAGGAAAATTTGAATTATGGATAGAATCATATCCATATTAGACTGCATATTCCAAGAAGTCATATGTAGAGGGTATTGAATCCACCACAATACTAGGGATCCTAGTATTTCACATATGGCGATAGAAAGTGCCAACCTTTGAGGAAGCCTATTCTTAAGAGTAGAAAGACTCAGGCAGAACAAAAGTGTAGGAATAGGATGATGAATTAATCATTTTGAATATATGGGAAGCTCCTACACACTATCCTGATTCAAGTTATTATCATCATGATAATAAGAAGATAAAAAACCCAAAGTGCCTCAATGTATAGATGGATGTTGACCTTTGTTGACTTCATTTGCAATTCTCTTACCAGTCACGACATTCCATGTGCCTTGATGTGATTCATCCCTTGGATTTCCTCTCATGTATTTTTCTTATCCTACCAGTCTCTTACTTCTATAAAAAGCCAGGGGATACCGTTTTTTAAGTTAAGTTCAAAATTTGTGGATGTCAGAAGAGCCTAAATTTCTTTAAGTTTTGTTCTTTTTTCCTATTTTCTAAATCATTTCATACTAAAAACTTGTATGCACATATAATTTCATCAATATAGAAGCCAATTTGATAGCTACCTATGTCATGAATCTTTGTAGCTATTTTTGTTAGTTTAGCCGAACAAGACTGTATGCTACGCCATTTAAGGGTCCATACAAAACCTACTCAGTGTCCAAACTAAAACACCCTTCTTTAAAAGCTTGCACAATTTTGTATGTAGTTATGAATCAATCTGGTGAAGTATAAAGCAATTTTCTTTAATTTGATTAACTCTTGGGGCATGCGTGGAAAATAATTGGGAGAAATTTTATGTTTCACTATTTTTATGCTTTATTTTAGATTAGATGTTTAAATTCATGATTTTTTTTCAAAAAATGGATGAATGAATAGAAATTATTGAAAATATTTCATTTATTCTGAAATTGTTAAATGCTTAAAGCTAAATCTACTTAAGTGATAGAAAAATTGTTTGATGTTCATGAAATATTATTGAAAATCTTCTATTTTCATGAGATTATTCTATGATTGAACTAGAAATCCTATATTTGATGTTTATGATTCTTAATGAAATTGAAGACAACCATATTCCCTTTGAGATTAATATCAATATCACATCATACCTTGAAGTGAACCTAGTATGGTCAAGATCTAACTACCGGAGCCTTGGGATTAAGCTAAGTCAACCTTTTCCTATAATACAGACATCTTAGGTTGCCCTGGTTCATTCTTTCAAGTAAAGATAAGTTATTTGCAATTTTCCTGTGGGTATTTTATCCACACTTCTATTGCAAGGAGCATAATTGTCAACAGTACCTAAGAGGGGAAGTGTACTTTGGTAAGGAAAATTCTAGCATAAAAACAAATATAAATGAATGCCAAAATCTTAGTGGGAGGCATAAAGGTGGAGGGCTGTTAAAAAATATAACTCCAGAGGGGAATGCAAAGGGATTGAAAAATTTAGAGGGTCAAGGTGGCTATGAATGGAGTCAAAAATCTAAAGCACGTGATTTTTTGATAGAAAATATGAGGATGGTGATGAAAGGATGAATGTATTACTTTAATGAAGAGAAAATTGAGGACTTGAAAGGAAAAAGAGAACTTGATTATTATAGTGTAAATGATTAGAAATTATCAATTGGGATGCAATGGGAGTATTTTTGGTGGAGGACGAAGTCTAATAGCTCAACAATGAAATTTTTGTAAGAAAAATAGATAGGGTTTTTGGGAAATAGATGAAATGCATGACATCAAAGGGAACCTAAAAACACAACTTAGACAAACACTAAAAAGACATAGGAATTTTAGAATGCAACCTCTTTAGTTAGATACTTTATGGGACTTTTGCAATATCAAACACTATTTTAGGCACATGGGGATTATAGATAACAACAATTATGCAAACCTTGACCAAGAAAGACTAATTTGGAAGTATCTTATATTCATTGATTGTGATAGGATAAGCATGGAAAAAAGTCATAAGGGGCATTACTTAGCTAAAAAAGACATAATTAAAATGGGATGCCAACAAAATGAAAAATACCATCGGGAGTAATTATATTAAGTATTATATAAATTTAATTCTTTTAAGATTTAAGGAGTTTTAAATTGGAAGTAGATTTTTTTATCCAAAAGTGATCTCTTATCCATCAAATTTGAATGAAAAAATCTATGTTAACTATCTTAAAAAGACAAAGGTTTAGATCACATATATTTCAATAAAATGTAATACCAATGAATTCTTTCTAATTAGAGTTCAGCATACTAAAAATATTATTAAAATTTAATTTATATATAGTGAATATTTTTTCTTACTAGTGTAATGTCTTTATGCAAGTCTATGATTTAAATGGACTTGTAATATATGTAATTCTAATGGAATTAGAATTTTATTTTTACATAATTTCATAATGATTTATTATCTAATAAGTTCTTTTAAATTAATACATTCCTTTGTGTTAATACTAAATTAAATAATCTATGATGGAGGTTGTAAATATATAATCACCTAAACATTGATCAAATTATCTTTTGAATCTCTTTTTCTATAAAAATATTGTTGGACTTAAAAAAAATATTTATATTAAAATTATAAATAACTTAACCAATGCCTTGAAATAGTATTAATAATCCAACCATTAGAGAAAATTTATTAAAAATAAATTTTAATCTCAATTAATAATTATCACGAGATGCATTCTTATAGTTGAATGGATAATATAAACATGGTTTGATTTTGAAGAATATAATATCTATACCTCTTAGTTAGAATTTCAATATAAAATATGATGGCATACAAACTATCCTAATATTTTTTTATATTAGGAATGGTGTCCCAACCTTGCATCCTAATTTTAAGAACAAAAAAATTATAAATTTTGAGCTAAACAAAGAAAGTCAAATTCTAGGCTACAAAAATCACTTTTGATATCAAAAATATTCTTTTATAGGTAAGAATAAAATGCATTATTTTTGTGAAATGCACCCTTTCATAATAAATAATTAAAACTATAGGGGATCAATCTTCTTCTAAAATTAAATTTTGCGGCCTTTAGAACTTGTGATTCCAACATTAGAAATATAAGAGCATCTATCTATAATAAGAGAGAGTTTATACTATTTCAAGATTTTTGATGTGATTTTAAAAATATCATAATACACTTTTAAATGAATACAAAGGGTCCATCCAATGTTGGTGAGTAGATTATTACAAATTTTCATTATGTTTAGCTTGTGGAATCAACATGGGATTCACACTATATTTTTAACTAAGGAGTTAACTACTATATATTGGGTTATTTTGGATCACAACTTCATGAATTTCTTCTCATAATGAATGTGTGCTTGAGATAATGGTTTTGAGAGTGAGTTTTGTAGGCACTACTATGCTACTAGAATTAATCTAGATATCTTATTGATTATAAATATATAAAGTCTTGGATTCTTAAGTTTATTGCAATTGTTTATTACTATTTAATACATTGAATTTCTTTGCAATGTACGATTTTAAACTTGAAAGTGTTTTCCCTATATAAATAACTATGCTCTAGCATATTAGTTTTATATTTATTTCCTTATAACTATATTAATTTAACACATATGACCTCTCATATTATAGAGCTATACTTTCTATATTGACTTATTTTTATAGTAGAGTAATTAATGTTACAATGCTTTAAGAGAATAAACGATCATTACAAGACAAAAAATACTAGCAGTTGCGTGTAGTGACATGCATTGATGATCCGATAGGTGGCACAAAGTACTAATGGGTAGAGTGCAATCTGAGAGACAACAAAGAGTTCTTGGAAATGTCAACATAGAAAATGGTAGTATATATTATAAGTTCTAGTTGGAACAATGATTTTCTGATGCTATATTTTATTACCCCTATGTATAGATTTGTATGGATGCTAATGGAACACATAATAAAATTATCTGAAAGGTTATTATATCATTGATTTGTTGTAGGAGATACAATTTTATTTTTAGACTGCGTGACCGGGTAGCATGACCCCCTATAAACCGTAGGTGTGCCTCGGTAAACTTTTTAACGCGGACCGCTTAACGCCGACGCCCGCACTACGCGATAAGGGAGACTAGAACTCGTGACCGCAGGAGCCGAACGGAATTACTTAGCTAACCGGTTAGGCCCCGCCCTATAGGAGATACAATTTTCCAATAAGTATATATTTGCACAAATCATGGACAACAAAAAAACAAGAAAAAGATAATTGCATTCATTTTTTTCTATTGATATTGATTGTGAGGTAATTTTTTTATATTTTGTTAGCGAGATTGACTTTACATGTAACACCTCGGTCGCGACAAACCCCAAAGGAACAACTAAAAAAAATGCAACAATTTTTTTTTTTAAGAACATAAGGAAAGTACATTAGGTATTCCCATCATAACAATGTTCTAAGTTGCACAACTAAATCCCTTGGGGTACACGAGGTGACATTACCAAACTATCCCATAACAAAGATAATAGATGAACATTAAATTACCAATTATGTATCCATTCATTCTCATATCACCATTTAAAAACATCCATTAACAATAACCAAATTAATAAGAATAAACCACATAAAACCATACATGCAAATACAATAAATTAATCATGAAGATATTAAGTACATATTTCCATAGATACAACATAACATTAACAATGTTTACATATGGTAATTCAAGAATGATTACATGGTATGATAATACATTACATCAGTCTAATAGTACATCTCAATGAACACATATACAAAATTACATCATAGGTCTTCCCAACACACGTGGAAATGTTACATCAATATATAAAATACATCTAGAGTACAAATATACATCCGGTAACAATGAATCCTAGATCAAACTACATCAGCAAAACTCTGCATTGAATGATACAACTGCATCATAAGGGGACCCAACGAGGTGCATAGCACGTTCCACCCAACCACCCTTGTGCTGGGAGTAAACAAGGAAGGATCCTCGACCAAGCACATCCATACAGTAAAGCAAGACTAAAATCCAGACACAAAAAGTAAGAGAACACAAAGAAATATCTCATAATGACAATAAATTTCCAAAACATAACAATAGACCACTTCTAGAGGATTTCAATAAAACAACACAAAGGAATGCTAGAGGAGAGTGTCATCACATGGCCTTACATGGATTATCCAGACAACCAATCACAAGGTGTCGCCTCCATTTATGCTTATCCTGATAGCCTATCTCAAGGCGCCACTCCATAGGGTTACTCATGCGGAACCGTTAACCTCTCGTGAAGATGATGCAACGATCATGCCAACCACATCCTTCTTGGCCCACCTTTATTCTATGATAGCACTAACAGGAAGACGAGACATCCATTATTATTTTATTAATTTTTAACTACCCACCCCCTAATTAATTACTTAGGTTATCACTTATTACTCTAACTCTATGTGGGTTACCCTGACAGCCCCTTTGTGCGTCAGCCCCCATGTAGAGCCACTCTCCCTAGAACCCAAAACATAAAATCCAACACCAAGGAATTGTACCACAAGAGCACTAAACCAACAAATGGAACATCCATGAGGCAAAACCATCTTGCCAAAATCATAGGAAACACATCCATAAAATGGTACAACCCATGTGTAAACTCAAGTCACAACCATAGCCAAGAATAGGAACAAATATCCAATTAAATGATCAAATATAAACATCAATTTCCCCACCTCTGGAAGTTCCTAACCAACAACTTAAGCTCTTATAGAAGGATAAACAACTCAAGGGCTTTCCCACATGACACAAAACTAATAAAGAGAAAACCACAATAGATTCAACAAATAATCATGAGAGTATGCAATTATGTAAAACAACATCATATAACACATTTCAATACACAACACTTTCACCAAATAAATGAATTAATTACTCAAAAATAATCAATTTAATTTAAATCACAAAGCTTATTTCTAATTTGCACGATTACACCATAACATTGCAACTTATGAAATTATCTAATTAATTCATAATCCTGCTTATTATAAAATATATATATGTTTTAAGAATATATATATATATATATATATATATATATATATATATATATATATTTATAACAAAATATCTATTAAATTCATGCTTTAAATCATATTATAAAAATTGCCTTATATAAACTTTCTCAGAATTTACAGCGTTAGTATATATATATACATATATAAATATATAAATATATATATATACATATATATATATATATTATAACATATATATAGCATATATTTTGACCTAGAATCGGGTAGCACCTACCCCTATAAACCGCAGTTCTTGGTAAACTTTTTTAACATGACCGTGGCATCGGCGCGGATAAATGGCACTCATGGGGTGGGGAGACTAGACCTCGTGACAACCTCCGCAATGCTTAAAGATTTAGCCAACAGCTAGGCCCCAACCCCATATATATATATATTAAATATAACGTAAAAATCGAATCTCAAAAAGCAATCGCACTTTTAAAAAAAGTAATCAAACCATAGGAAATTCCTTACTCCATAACTGTGGTACTTGGTATTTCTCGACAATGTACTGTGGTATGCAAGTATCATTGTAAGCAGGGAGGGTCAAAGTAACTCCCTACAAGATCAAGGATTAACAAAATTTCTGGCCGCTATGTGTTCTCGTGTCAAGCAGATAGTTCTCACATGGCCGCGGTGGTACGGCTTCTACGACCACTCCACCCCCAATGCAAAATTTTTTTTTTCTATATTAAATTTCATTCAAAAACAAAAACGCCATAAGTATAATTTTTAATATATATTATTTCTTCCTCCAAAACATAAACTCAAAATCTGTACTGTAAAAAGAATATATATATTTTTTAAAAGGACAATACATGACATGTATAGGCATAAATATATATATATATATATAGGTGTATGTATAATTACATTTTCCCAAATAATAAAAAATAAATAAACAATAAGGATGAAAACCAGTCCAATTCATTTTCCTTCAATCACAGAATAAATATGGGTATACAATTTTAATACCCTAATAAATTGATTTTCTTTCAAATCAAGAATTTTAGCAACAAGATTTATTGAAGAAATTCAGAAGATTTTTCAATAGATTTCTACAAAACACTTAAAGATTTAACACAAACAATATTTCTAAAACAAAACCCTCTTTCAAACATAAATCTCAATTTAAATAATGGCATAGACGATTTTCGTTTTCCCTTACAAAACAATAAAAAAGAAACAAAATAATTAATTAATCCTAAAGAACTTGGAGTCCTTTGTTTGATGATGAATCCAAACACGGTATCCCTTCTTCCTCTTTTGAAATGAACTTCCTCTGCAGATCCTTCTCAAATTCCTTTTAGCTAACTTTTGAATCAATTTGCTATTCTTTTCTTATAGAACAATTTTAATAGAGAAGCACAAAAAAACCTATCTTTTTCTTTTCCAGACCCAAAACCCAAAAACCATCCTCTGTGTGTGTCTAGAAAACTTCTCTTTTCCTCACAATAACATAAAGAAAAATAAATAAATATCTTTTTTTTTCTCAAAAATCCAACCCATCCATTGGTTCTTTTTCTTGCTTTAAAAGCTCACACTTATCTAACAAATTTTAATTAAAAATTCATTATTTTCACATGATATTATCCTCACAAGATATTCTTTTCTGATTTTCTAATTTTTATATCTTGAAAAAGATAATTTATAATTATCACCAACATTATTTATTTAAATTAATTACTTACACCTTTTAATCAATTAAATAACTTTTCATTTACAACATTTAAATCTAACATTTAACTAAATTACAATTACGTACAAATAATCATATCCACAAAATAACATTAATTTATTCCATATAAAGTAAAAATAAATTAAATAACAACTAACCATAATTAAAATAAATAAACAACAACAACCAATACAAAGAAAAGTACAAAGTCAAAACCATGACACAACAAGACTCACAACGAGGTGACAGACGTGGGAGGGGGACACTTCCTTATCAACTCCCTTTTTCAACATCGTACCCGTTGGGTTAATTTAATGCTCGCCCTATCCTGCCGAAGCAGGTGGAATCAAAACTTTATTCCTGCAATTCCTGCATACAAACAAATGTCAAGTAACATGTAAATCTCCATTGCAGACACACCGTGAAAGGTAATCGCAAGGTAGCAGGGTGCTCGCAAGCAAGTGCTGCTACTTCGTCCTTTCACCAAGACTCACTAACAAACACATCAGAAAACATAGCAACATAGAATCACAACATTGTCGCATATAATATTAAAGAAAACCATAGCATAACCAAATAATATAACCACCACATAATGTATCATAAATCATCATAGTAATGTCAAGTGCAGCAAACCAACCAAACTATGAATCCACACACAACCAAGTCGGTGAACTAATCACCATCACAAACCAAGTATCAAACCAACACATAAGAGTGGTCAACAACATGAGGGGTATTACACTTTTAGTACCAAGCACTGCCTTTTATCATTGTAATTCCTTATCTTCTAATTGCTCCTTTTGTCTAATAAATCACAGCTAATTAATATAAATAATCACTGTTTTCTATATCACTTCTCTTATCATAATTGCTGCCTTATTAATGATCACTGCTTTAGTTATAATAAAGACTACTGTTTTTTCTATCTTCTATAATTGCAGCCTATTCACTTATGAAGTCACACCCTTCTCAAAACATAATCATTGTTATTAATATTAGTTTGCTTGTAATGTCCCCATTTTTTATGACATATTGTTCTATGAGCATTGGCCAATTTTTGGGGTTTTCCGAAGGCTTTCAGGTGAGTTGGGAGAGTTCGAACATTCTTGGAGAGCTCAATTTAGAGTTTTCTTGGCATCTAGTGGTGGTGTGGAGTTCAATTGGCTTTCAAGTTTGCATGACGCTGAAATATGCCCTTAATTTTTTCTTTGATTTCCAATAATAATTACAATTGCAATAATGCGACTGCTAAGGTTAGCTCCAAGACCAAATGATAGGAAAGGTACAACTCTAACCAAGAATGCCTAAAAGCACCGGAAGGAAGAGGGGCAAGACATGTTTAGAGGATCCCTAGGATCTAAAAACTCAACAACTGAAAGTAAATGATAAGACTCAACACCAAGAATGTGCACACAAGATCCTTTTGAAGGCGAGGTGCTAACATATGGCAGAGTACTTATTACAAACTGAAATGAACTTAGGCGGTGAACCAGCCATAAAGATTTCCGCTCAACCACTTATAGAGTGGGGGCAATACTACAAACAATTCAACTAATTCATCCGCTGCAGCGGGCATCCACTTGAGAGTGGGAATTCTCCACTTAACAGTGGGTGGTAAATGAAATTACAAATCAGATTACTCCACACTGGCGGTAAACCATCCAGGGGTTATAATATTTGCATCAATTAGTCACAAGTAAATGCAGTAATAAAATGGTTGGATTAGTACTACTAATTCACAACTTTACAATTAAAGAAAAACTGCAAATTACTAGTGTTACAATGATAGAATGATTGCAAATATATAAAGGATGATTCTTTCAAGTTCTAAACCTCTTGAAGACTGAAATTGAAGCCAAAAACTGAACTTATAGCAATCTGATTTTAAAAACCAGCAAACTGAAATTGTTCAACCAGCAACTGTAAACTAATAAAATGCTTATAACTTCTTCAATACACCTCCAAATTGAATGAAATAAATTGTTGAAGCTCCTGTGAAGGTTGGCGCCCAAATTGCTACATTGAAATTGCATCAAAACTCAGCCATTTATTTTTGCACGAAGTCCAATACCTCCTGAAATGGTACAACCTCCTTGTTGGTGCGATTTTGGCAAGATAAAAATAAATACTTTGAAATAAATTCTGATCTTCTATGGGAAGAGGCGCCCATGTGCTAGGAATCCATATCTTCAATACCCAAAAGCACATTAAAATCGTACAAAAGAGTTGTTAATGAAAATCACCTTCAACCATGAATGAACCAGCAAGCTCAAAAACTGAAAAATACTTCAAATTCTCCAACAATGAAACTCAGTGTGCACTTCTGAATGAAGCACACTCTCAATCCACCATCTAGGGAACCATAGTTTCAAGCCCGAAGAATGGAGTAAATTTGCTAAGCTTTCCCTTAGCCGGATTTTGGATTTCAAACCAGCAGCATAACTTTACAATATTTTCCAAAGATAATCAGCTCTTCAAACAGCAACAATATATAAGTTTCAATTGGCAAATGAAACACTTCAAATTCCAAGAAGTCGAATCACTTCAACTTCCAAGAGGGACGCCACCTTTAAGCATTTACTTT
>VDFB02379619.1:0-13536 GCA_007258455.2 Sequoia sempervirens | reverse complement strand
ATGAGCAATGTAATATCTTATCAATGCAATGTATGGAAGAATGATTTGTATTTTACTATGTTATTTTGAATGGAAATTTAATATTATGCAATGTTATCTTATGTTATGATTTAATTGGGAGCAATGCGAAATACATAAGTCGCTTATGGAGAACTTAAAGTAGTGTAACGTCGTTGTAACCTAAGAATGTATGCAACTATTTAACATTATATTAATACTTTAAAAAAAAAATTATTACATTTTTATATCTCTTTTGCAACATTCTTAGGTTATTTTGTGAGGGGCATTACACATCCGTTGTTCGGCATTCAATCATTCATTCAATCATGGCATTCAAGCATTTGAGCATCATAGCATCATTGAATCAAGCATCTTGGAGCAACCATTGACATATCTTCATATTTCAACAACAAAGGTTTGGTGAGTTTAGGACATTTTCATGTTGTTTATTCATCATTCCTTTCCTATTTCATTTCATTTCTTTATCAAGGGTTTGATTACCAAAGTGGGATTTGACCAAGGAAAATCCCTATACTCTAACCCTTAACTATTTCCCCCCTCTTTAAATGTGTCTTTTCAGGTTTTGTATGTAGATTTGTTAAAGAAATAGGTGTCGAAAAGTGGTCAAAATTTCATCAAAGCTATTCAAGTCAACTAAACCCTAATTCAAGCTTGGAGACAACATTCAGACTAATTTTTTCAAATTTGGTCTTCTCAACCAGATAAGAAGACAAGTGTAGATCTAGACCCACAGAGTTGACTTCAGAATTTGTAGATTCTTGAAGGAGGAATGATTCACCATTAGTGGAGAATGAGTCCCACTTCCAAGCTGGAAAAGGTGATTTCATCAAAATTCAATTCCCAATAGTCAAAAATTTGTTTCAACAAAGTTTACCAAAAGCAGGACTTATTCGTCGTCAGTGGTGAATGATTCCCACTAGTCATCAACAATGATTTCTATAAGATTCCAAGACCTTCTAGCATTATAATTCCATCTCCAAGTGCATTTTGTTCAGTTTCATTGAGTTAAGAGTTCATTTGTGCATGTTTCTAGTTCATTTCTGCATATCACACTATGTTTTCAAACACTTGATATTTCATTAGTTTTGCATAAATAATCAATCATTTTTATTAGTTTTATGCACTTATATGATTTTATTTATGCATATTTCCATCATACGTACATTAATTTGAGTGAACCACATAGATTTTAGGTGTGGGATCTATCTATTTCACTTAGGTGAAAAACCCTAATTGAGTAAAAGAGATATAGCATTTCACACCTCATAAAATATTGGTTTATTTTCGTGAACCTACATATTGAACACATCATATTTTTTATTTTCATCAACATTTACATCCTAGGACTCATAACATTAGCTTTTGTATTATCCTTTGCATTGTTTTTGCATCTTATCGAACTTACAACATTGCATTAGTGAATATTTCATATAGATTTCATTTTTTCACTTCAAAAAATTACAAAAACTAAAATTTTGCATATGCATCTTAGTTTTGAATTAGAAATTATAAAAATCACTTTAATTTTTTTGAAAAAACACAAAAAATTCATCCCTGGACTCATTTGCCCCACCCTGGGTGAATCAATCTAGTTGCACATTTTGAACTGCATTTCCAGGCATTTCCTAGGAATTTTTTGCATTATAGTTTTTTTCTATTACTTTCCATCACACTTTCTATATTTCTTGTCTTATCTTCTTTCTTACATATTAGTTTACTTTCATTCATTGTCATCATGGTTTTTTACTTTAATAAGTTTTAGAATTTATTAAAATACTTAGTGGACACGTCAAATTGTGCATTTGATTGTGATCCTAATGACCTTGAGCTTCATCATTCTCCTTACACTCCTTGTGAATTTCCTCCTCATGTTGTTGACATCACTGGAGAAGATTATGAGAGCATGAATAATTTATTACATGAATGCCTTGACAACCATGAAGCCAATGTAGCCTTTTACCCATGCATGAAGTCACAAGATCTCCCTATTGTTTCACCTCTTGACATGTTTGGTTACTTACATCCTAAAATGAATTAAGGACCTAAGTTCCCTCCAATAGGTGGACCTAGTTCTTCTACACAACCACGTCCTCAACCATTTTATTATAACAAAGTTACACACACCAATTAACCTTGAAGAAACTTATGGAAAAGGCTTTACTATCTTAAGCAAATAAGGATGTGATACAACAACCGAACATGACATTCATCAACTTTTAGAACAAAGACCAATAGATTAAAACACAATAGGGTTAGGATATCAAGATCCTCCTCATAACAACAAGCCTCCTTTTGAATATTTGAGACTTCAAGATGATGGCACGGTGATCTTTGATTCCCCTCCTAATTTAAATGTTCTCCCACATGAACAACCCTTACATGATTCCATTTAAAAGGATTCTTGGATCCCCATGGGCCCTCTTCATCCTTCAATCCATGAAAAAGGTGAATCTAGTAAACATAAATGACCTTACAAATTAAAAAAACTCAAGTTTCCTCTCCATCTACCACCTAAATGTGAAATGAAACTACAATAACAGAGGCCTTAAATACTCTTCCCACCTTCAAATAGATTGGTGATCTATCCTAAAGATTCCAACATACTATATTGTAAATATCATCATGTTTTTGGACTTCATAGTGATGAATGTCAAACACTGAAGGACATACTAAACAAGTATCACTTCATTGATACCAACTATTATCCTATCATCCCATGATTCACTAAACCATATCCCCTCATCATGCAATAGTTGTAGAATTTTACATTCTCACTATTGCATGATCTTTCCCATCACCCACCTTGGCTCATTCTTACCTTACATTCAATGGGGAAAAGAAGTTGTTAGCCTTTTCCTACTAATGCATTTGTCCTAGTCCCCTAGCTACATTATTTACCTTCTGTTTATACTTCTTGAGATTGTGAAACCAATAACTCAGTTAATGGTTGACTTGCAATTGCATTACTAGCCTTTTACATTTTCCTTTTGGGTATGTGTAGGATCATCATGGAAAAAATAGGCCCTTAAGTGGCAAAAAATTCAGAAAAATCAGAGTTGGGAAACTTGATGTGAAAATTTGAATAGGTTATCTATATTATCTCAAAAATATGTAAGAATAGAATTTGTAGCAAATTGAATGTAGTTTCTAAACTACTAGGTTTATTTTAAAATAATAAAATCTATTTGGTGAAAATTTGAAATTTCAATGCAGTAGCACTTAAATTTCAAGGAAAAAATAAGAAGTAGGTGTATGCATTACACCCTAACCACAATAAAATGATAGTATTTATTTTATAAGATTTTAGACATAAGAAAAGGACTCATGTATGGATGTGATGTATTTTTTGTATTTTTTCCATGTAAAATAATTAATTATGATTTTTTTATTAAAATTTTTTAAAATATAAAAACTGGTATGTCTGACCACCTTAACTTGGTCAAAACTTCATGATTTCATTTTTCTTTGAATCCTATATTATACAAAGCATGGAATGTGACACATATTTCTGATTCAAAATATGTGATATCATTTGAAAGCTATAGATGTTTTTAAATCAGCCTATCAATTAGCACTTTGATTATAATTCAAATAGAAAATAAATGAAATCAATATTTATTAAATTCAAAATAAAGCATAATTTATATTGGTGGAAAGCTGAGAATCTCCTTTAAAAGCCCTTTTCGAACTTTCATTATTTTGGTAAAAGTCATCGACCATGCCTCTGATACTTATCATATTGCCATGGCCCATCATGATCCTACATTCCTTTCTTTTTCTTCTTTGGTGTGATTGTATGTGTGTATCATGTTCCCCTATAATTTGTTTTATTTTATCCCTCTCTTTTTCACTTCCTACTCTGTTGTACCTCTATTCTTTATATGTTGTTTACTTTTTTTTTTTCACTTTTTTTGTGTTTTCCTTTTTGGGAATGATGCAAAGCATTGAGATGTCTATGTCTCTTCCATGTAATTACTTTGAAAGGGTCTTTATTTTTCATTTTGTTTGTGTTTTCATTTTGGGGATGATTACAAACCATTAGGACAGCCTATGTCTCTTCATGTTGACCGAGATGGTGCTTTTCCTTTTACTTTTGTTTTCCTTTTTTCTTTTGGGGATAACACAAAGGCATTGAGATAGAAATCTCTCTTCCGTGTTGTTAAAAGCTTTTCCTTTCTTTTTTCCTTTTTCATTTTATTTTTCTTGTGTTTTCCTTTTGGGATTATGCAAGCATAGGGACACAGAAATGTTTCTGTACCATGTTGTTGAAATGGACCTTTTCTTTTTTCTCTCTCTTTATGTCATTCTTCCAGTTCTATGTATTTGGGGAATGATGATAATTCTAATCTCTTTCATAAAAATATTGCAACAACAAAGATACTGACCCCAAATCCATAGATCCCTTATGTATTTGGAGTGTTCATTTTTTGGGGAAACCCCTCTTCCTTTTGTTTCTTTTTCATTTACAAGACGAAACCTTAATTGGAAATGTATAACTTGGCATAGGGGCTTTCCAAGTTGGATCTCATGTCTTCTTTTTGTTTGCATTTTTCATTAGCTACTTTAAAGTAATTTCTCATAGAACGATGTGAAGAAATTCCTTTAAAGTGGGGGCATACATTGGCATTATTCATTTGAATTTTTTTTCTTCCTTGGTTCTTAGTGCATCCTTGTCATTTCATATGATGCATTTTTCACTTTATGGATGACATTAGGTATGATTTCGTTCATAAATGTGATCTATCTTTGCATATTACATTCCTCTTATTGGCTTGATGTGATTCATTGTATCCCCTAAGTTGTGAATATTCTATTCTTTGATTGGTCCTCTCTTAGAGGCATTAGACACAATGTTCCCTAAGTGACAAACCTCAAATGAACTAAACAAGACTCTTTTGAACATCTTTTAAATTTTAAATTTTTACATTCACATGGCCACTTTGCATAATGCAGCTTACATGCATATGGTTCCATCTTGTTTGTTCATGAGTTCTAAGCATACGAAGCTTTGCTTATCTCATGAAGCACGAACTAAATTTTTCCTTTGTAGTGCTTTATTAAAGTTATCAAGAGGTATAGATTTGGTATGGTTGAGCAGGAAGCCCATTATGAGGCACAAATTTCCCCATAGCCACCTATGTGTTTGTGATTACATACTAGCCGAGCATATGTTTCTCACCTTTTGGGCCTTCTCACCCGATGAACAACCATGAGTGTTATCACCCCAAAGTGAGTATGCATTTTCTTTTTCGAACAAATAGCCTACATCTAATCAACAACTATCTAGATAAAAAATTGAAGCTTGATTCAACTTTTCCTTTTCCTCTTCCTTCTTTCTTCCTCTTTTGAAGACATGTTTTCCTTTGTTCTTATGTTTAGTTTTCCATGGGATATTCATCTTGGGGACTTGATCATCCCTCTTAATTATTGTCATTCCATCTTGCTAAAATAAGTGCATTTGGATCCCTCTTGATATGCATGGCTACTTTAGTGTGAGTTTGAAGCAAGTTCATCCTCTCACTAAAATGGGGGCTAAATGTACCATAGAAAAATAGATATTTCAAATTTTCATGGTCATTTTTGTCTTTTTCCTATGATGCTTAGCTAATTTTTCTTAGATTTAATGTTGTAATATAACATACATTCGCATTAGGTCCTGAATATTCAAATCATGATGTCTTGTGAAGGTGTTGTGAAGTGTTGCAACATATTTCTACACTTTTCTAGACTCTTCTTATTATAATTCATCTAAATATTCCCTTTTTATCCCTTATCAAGTCTTATTTCAAAGCTTTGTAAAGTCTTGTAACAAGCTTTCACGCTTTTCTAGGATTATCATCACGAATTACACCTTTCTTATGCTTTATTTCACCCCTTTATGTGCTTATAGGCCTTAATTAAGTGTGTTTTTGAATTAAAGCTCGATAAACCCCAATAAATTAAACTTAATTCCTAACACCGACTTGCAAGCCTAAAGTGGAACCCATTCACCATGGGTGGCGAATGAGTCCCTCTTGGCACAAAATATAAAATAAATTCAAATTTCTTTTAGGTTTTTATTCATTAAGACCTTATGTGGGCCTCTGATGTTGTATTTTTGAGTAATTAGGGAATAAGTGTGTATAAATAGGTTTTTTTCCATCCATTTGAACCCACATTCACCCATTCATCCATTCAATCATCTCATTCAAGCATTTGAGCATCATAGCATCATTGAATTAAGCATCTTGGAGCGGCCATTGACATATCTTCAAATTTCAACAGCAAAGGTTTGGTGAGTTTAGGACATTTGCATGTTTGTTTATTCATCGTTCCTTTCCTATTTCATTTCATTTCTTTATCAAGGGTTTGATTACCAAAGTGGAATTTGACCAAGGAAAATCCCTATACTCTAACCCTTAACCATTTTCCCCCTCTTTACATGTGTGTTTGCAAGTTTTGTAGGAATTTTTTTCAAAGAAATAGGTGTTCAAAAGTGTTCAACAAGTCATAAAATATATTCAAATCAACTAAACTCTAATTTAAGCTTAAAGACAACATTCAAACCATTTTCTGTAGATTTGGTTTTGTCAACTCGACAAGAAGACAAGTGCAGATCTTGACCCATAGAGTTGAATTTAGAATTTTTACATTTTTGGATGACCGATTCGTCATTAGTGGTGAATGATTCCCACTACTAGGTTGGAAATGGTGATGTCATCATAATTCAATTCTCGATAGTCAGAAACCTATTTCAACAAAGTTTACTAGAAGCAAGACTAATTCGCCATCAGTGGTGAATGAGTCCCACTAGTCATAAACATTGATTTATGTAAGATTCCAGGATCTTCTAGCATCAACATTCCATCTCAAAGTGCACTCTATTTCGTTTCATTAAGTTCTAAGTTCATTTGTGCATGTTTCTAGTTCATTTATGCATATCATACTTTGTTTTCAAACACTTCATATTTCATTAGTTTTGCATAAATAATCAATCAATTTTATAAAAAATTTGCACTTTATGCATATTTCTATCACACATACATTGTTAACCACATATATTTTTGGTGTGGGATTTATCTCTTTCCTTTAGGTGAAAGACCCTAATTGAGCAAAAGAGAGTCATAACATTTCACTCCCATAAAAATCCATGGTGCACTACCATATACATTAGACCATCAACCCTATACCCTCAATACTCTACCCTCAACCTTAAATCTTCAACCCTCAACCCTTAAACCCTCTACCCTCTACCCTATACATTAAACCCCCAACCCTTAATCCCTCAACCCTTAACCCTTAAACCCTCAACCCTCAACCCCTATACCCTCTATCCTTTACATTGGACCCTCAACATAATACTTCCACCATATACCCTTAAACCTATACCCTAAACCCTCTACCCTCAACCCTAAACCCTTTAATCCCACAAACCCTTAAAACCTTCTACCCTCTACCCCTCAGCCAATACCCCTACCTAAACCCATATCCTCCAACCCTATACCCATATAGCCCAATACCATAAACCATCAACCCTATATGTTCTCCCACCATAATACCTCAGCCCTATACCCTCAACCCCTATCCCTTTCTCTCTGTCTATTCATCCTCACACCTCTCTCTTAGCCCTCTCTCCTACCCTCTCTAAGTGTATCTATCACCACCTCTCCCTCTTTATATGCACCTCTCACTCAATCCCTACCACTCTCTCTCACTCCCTCTCTCTCTCTCCCACTCCACCCTCCCTCTCTCTCAAGTATATCCCTCTAGCACCACCTGGGTACCTCTATCTCTCCCCCCTCTCTTTATCCCTCCCACTCTACCTCGATAAGTTCCTCTCACTCCCCCCCGCTCTACCTCTCCATCCATTAGGTACTCCCTCCCACACCCTCTCCCTCTCTCAGGCCTCTCACTCTCACACTCCATCTCTCCCACTCCCTCTCTCACACTCCCTCTCACCCCCCTTACACTCACAAGTCTCTCCCTCTAGCACCTTACCTACATAACTCTCTCCCCCCTCTCTCTCTATCCCACCCACCCTACATAGCTAAGTCCCTCTCACTCCAACCCCCTCTCTCCCACTCCCTCTCTCTTAAATTCTCCCTTCCACCCCCTCTCCCTCTCTCAAGACTCTCTCACTAGGTACCTATCTACCCCTCTCTCTCTCTCTCTTAGGTCTCTCCCTCCCTCTCTCCCTCCTACCTTACCTAGACAAATCTCTTTTAAAATTCTCCCTCCCTCTAAAGACATACATAAATACATACATACATGCATACAAGCATAATACATATATGTACATGCAATCCTACATATACAACCATACATTTACATATGTAGATACAATCTTACATACAAATAGGCATAAATATATGCATGAATTGATACACACATATGGGCATGCATACATACATACATGACATAAAAGCATACATGTACATACAAACATACAAATATATCAACATAAATTCAATAGAGTAGCATTTAACATAAAGAAAGACATAACGCGAGCGTGTTATACCACCCTCGCATTATGTCTTGCTAGACATGTTCCCCACAGACACAAAAAACCATGTAGGAAACTAGGATATCTTTGTGAGGTGTGTTATAACACACCTAGAGTGTTATATCCTTCTTTAGGAAATCCCAAGCCTTAGGCAGTACATTTTCCTTGGAATACCAATCCAAAGGATTGGAGGGCCTTCCCAATGACTAGAGATATCTTTTTGCAAATTCTACAATATTTCACATAATCAGGTTCATGGTCACCTTCAGGATTGCACATGTTTCAATGTCAAACAAATTGAACACCTAGGTAATGTTAGGCTCTCCCTTAGTTATCCAACAATGTAATTTTTTTTCACTTTTTGACAATGTTAAGCCTTTCATCTATAATTTATTTTGTTTGTGTCTCTTTCTTGGAAAAAAATAGTGTTTGGTGTTTTTTTTCATTATAAATTGACCATTAATCAAATTTTTAAATAAATTACATTTTTATAAACTAGACTCCATTCTACAAAAACAAATTAAAAAAAAAAAAAAATTCAATTAGTTTCAAAATTTGTAGGGGTAGCATGGCCAAGGTACAGTTTTAGGAGTGTCCACTTTTGAAAATTAGTAAAAAATAAAATGTTCATTAAAAGAATGTTATTATAAAATCGTAAATCAACTACATACTATTAGCTAATTTCTCACCAAAGTGATTTTAAAAATATTTAAAAAAATTCACTATGCTAGGTATGCACAAAAGTTGCTATGTTATGTTTTTCTAACAAAAATAACACCAATTTTTGTGTATCCATCTTTTTAACCCCTTAATCTCAACCATTTTCAAAATAAATTAGTATTTTAGAAAGTAGGCTCAAAGCACTATGATCCTTTTTTTTGTTGCATCTCAAAAAATTTAGTGTAACTATCCTCAATTTCACATCCAAGGTCAGTATTTCCTGATTTCAGAAAAAAAGTGGCCACTTAAGCCCCCTTTTTGGCCCCCCGTATTTTTGCACTTACCCCCAAGCCTAATGACTTGTTTCCAAAGTGATTCCATCTTCCCTTATCATTCTACTTTCTACCTAAAGGAAAGTACAATATGCATTCTTATGGATTATTAGGGTGATTGAAGATCTCCCAAAGTGAGTTATCATTATTTTCATGTTTCATATATGCATCCTATTCTAGCACTTTAGAGTGGGGTTTCATTGCATTTTATTTCTCTTAATCTAAGGCACACTTAATATTGGGACCTTCACACACATTTCCATTTCATATCTATTCTTTCTATCAAGGTTTATTTACCAACTAGGGGTTTGACCAAGGTAAACCCCCCATAAGCAAATCAACACAACACTTTGTTTTACAGATTTTTAACAAGTTTGTATCTAGAAGCGTTGTTTGGAAAACATAAGATGGAAGTACAAATATAGGAGTATAATTTCAAATCTTCATATTTTGGAAAGCAGTATTGGGACTAAATCACCCCCGTGTGTGTATGAGTCCCAGTATACCTCTTTCTGCCAATTTTTTTAGAGATCCTAATTTACTAATAGAAGATTTGAAATTCTGCCTAGATTCTTGTAGCAGGACTAAATCACCCAGCCTAGCATATGATTCCTAGTGCACTTCAAAAATAGAAAATTTTAGGGTTATCAAATCTTTTTTAGACATCTCCTATCCTCTAGGTACTTTTTTGTTTCTCTCTATTTAGTAATTTGATTTCATGTTTTAAGTTTCGAGGGTTTTGTGCATGCATGTTTGAATTTCTCCTTTGAAGCTTCATTTTATGGTGAACCCCTATTTTATCACACCTAAGGAAACCCACTTGTTTCCTTCCCTCAATTGATTCACTTAGTTTAGGGATCTTGGTATCCCAATGAACGAAGAGTGAAATAGTTCCTAAGCCTAATTCCATCTCCCAAAAGGTGGAACCCTATTTCCTTTAGTTTAGGGTTTAATTCCCAAATGGGTGTTTTTTCCTCACTAAATATGGAGATGTATTATATCACATGTCCTTTATTATTATTTTGTGTTGTTTCCTATGAAACAACTTGACGAATCATAGGTATTGTTTTAATATGATGAAGGATAAAAGATATATCGATAATTTAAGGGATGCATGTATTAATGCTTACGTCCCCAAACCTATTTGGTGTAATAAATGGGAGGACCACCAAATAACTACTATGATACTGTGGACATGAAAAAAGTAACTCTTTTAATTTTTCTTGTTTTGTCCCTCCTTGTGCTTATTTGGCTTGACTTCACCTTGATTTAATGTTGTAATGTGACTTATACATCACATTAGGTGTTGAATATTCAAATTATTAAGACTTTATGATGTCTTGTAAAGGTGTTATGAAGTGTTTTTTAAGACATTTTCACACTTCTCTAGACTCTTCTTATTATAATTCATCTAAATATTCCATTTTTATCCCTTACCATGTTTTATTTTAAAGTGTTGTAAAGTCTTGTAACAAACTTTCACACTTTTCTAGCCTTTTCATCACTAAATACACTTTTCTTATGCTTTATTTGGCCCCTTTATGCACTTATAGGCCTTTATTAAGTGTTTTTTTGTATATGAACCTAAAAAATATCATTAAATAACACTTAATCCCCAACACCCACTTGCATTCCTTTAGTGGGACCCATTCACCATGAGTGGCGAATGAGTCCCCCTTGGCACAAAATTCAAAATAATTTCAAATTTCTTTTATGTTTTTATTCATTAAGACCTTAGGTTGGCCTATGATGATATATCTTTGGGAAATTAGGGCATAAGTTTGTATAAATAAGTTATTTTCTATCCATTTTAACCTCCATTCATCCATTCAATCATCTCATTCATTCTTGCATCCATATAAGCACTTGAGCATCATAACATCATTCAATTAAGCATTTATCAAGCATCTTGGAGTAGCCATTGACATATCTTAAAACTTCAACAACAAAGGTTTGGTGAGTTCATAACATTTACATGTTATTTTTCATCATTCCTTTCTTATTTTATTTCATTTCTTTATCAGGGGCTTGATTACCAAAGTGGGGTTTAACTAAGGAAAACCCCTATAGTCTAACCCTTAACCATTTTTCCCCTCTTTGCATGAATGTTTGCAGGTCTTGTAGGTAGATTTTTCAAAGAGATAGGTTTTTAAAATTGTTCAATAATTCATCAAAGCTATTCAAGTCAACAAAGAACTATTTCAAGCTTGGAGACATCATTCAACCCATTTTCTACATATTTGAATATGTCAACCCAACAAGAAGACAAGTATAGATCTGGATCCATATAGTTGACTTTGAATTTTTCAAATTTTTGTAGGTGGAATAATTCACCATTTGTGGTGAATCAGTCCCACTGTCAGGTTGGAAAAAGTGGTTTCTGAGGTTTTCAATTCCTGGCACCCTGAAACCTGTTTTAGTAGAATTTACCAGAAGCAGTACTAATTCGCCATTTGCAGTGAATGAGTCCCAGTGGTCATCAATAGTAATTTATATAAAACATTCTAGAACCTTCTAGCATCAACATTCATCTCTAGGTGCACTCCATTTAGTCTCATTAAGTTATGTTTTCATTTGTAAATGTTTCTAGTTCATGTTTGCATATAACATTGTGTTTTCTAGCACTTTGCATTTTCTAGTTTACATTCAATAATCGATCTATTTCATTAAGTTTCCACATTTATTTTACTTCATCTAAGCATATTTCACCCACACCACATCCCTCTTTGATTGTGAGCATTGCATTTTCGCTCCAATCTTATTTCCCTTTAGGTTAAAAACCCTAGAAGGAGCATAAAGCATTCGGGTATCAAAATCTTTGTCTCCATTTTGGTGAACCTAAATTTAGATCATTTCTAATTTTGATTATAAGTGAATTTTAATCCTAGGTTTTTCTTTCATCATCATTGCATTAGGTTTTTCATTGTTTACACATCCTATGGTTTTCATAAATTGCATTAGTGAAAAAATCATATAGCTTTCATTTTTTAATTTCAAATCATTTAAACACACTGACATCCTACATTTTCATACTATAGTTGCATTTGTGCATATAAAAAACAATAAGTTGCATTTCAAATTTTTGAAAAAACTCATAAAAATTCATTCCTAGATTCATTCGCCACCCTCGGCGAATTAGTCTAATTGCACATTCTAAACTGCATTTTTTGGCATTTTCTACATTATAGTTTTCTATTATTACACCTCTATTATAGTTTCCAAAAATTTTGTTATTGGAATTTTATTACTTCTAGTTTTCATTTCATTTGAATCCACATTGCCTTTAGTATCCCTTATATGAGTGTTTAGTTCCCTATTGATAATACTTTAGTGAGAAGAAGTTCCTGACTCATGGAATCCCACGATAATACTCATTGTGGATCTTGGGTTGTCCTAAGATACTACTCCTTGAGTTGATAATAGTGCATTAGGCATGGATCTCACCTTTAGCAATACTTTTCCTTCCCATAACATGCAAGTTGACACACAAAACGATCACATTCCATAAGATAAAGTGATTAACATTCATGAGGATTTAGCACATTTACAACAAGATTTGTGTCTTGAAAACATCTCCACCACTATGATCCATCCTATAGACAACATACATCACCTGATTGAAAGTGATGAAGGCTTAAATGTTATGAAAATAATTTCTTAGATATACAACAAACATGTTCCCTCCACCTCTAGCACATCCCAATCAACAAATATTGTGGTTAGTCAAGGAGGACTTAACACTCCTCCTTCCACAATAGTATGTATACCTACCTATACCATTCTACAAGTAACAACTACAACGCAATAGGTTAGCATTGTGATTCCTTCTATGACTATTCCTGCTAGTATTCCTAATTCTTCTATGCATCAACTATTTTCTGCTCTTCTACCATACCACCTATTAACATTCCAATCACTTTCCCTACCACTACATACACTCCATCACTGCTATCTCTTCCACCTCATACAACTTACACTGACCCTCTCATTGCACAAATTTTCCAAACTGTTTCCTCCATGGAACAACAAATATCCACCATA
>VDFB02379618.1:0-13205 GCA_007258455.2 Sequoia sempervirens | reverse complement strand
ATTAGGAAATGGTTATTCATCTCCTAATGAACGATGAGAGAAGCAAGATCGAAAAAGGATCTTGGAGTGTCTGAGATTTGGTTAGGAGGATCTTATTTATTAATGCCTCCTTTTCTCTTCTCATCAAATTTTTGACTTCTTTTCTTGCCGTTGGCGAAGAAGAAGGAAGGGGAACAAGTACACTTGGAGAGCGCAGTACAACGGAAAATTGCATGCTGTGTTCGGGAAGGATGAGTCGCTCCTGAATGAAGAGAGAACTGATTCTCATCTAATCATAGGTGCGATGATTTACTTCACGGGCGAGGTCTCTGGTTCAAGCCCAGGATAGCCCACCCATTATGCACTATGTAGTAGGATTGTTCTCTGCTTCATTTGGCCATCTATGGGGATATAGCTCAATTGGTAGAGCTCCGCTCTTGCAATCAGGTCATTGCGATTACGGGTTGGATGTCTGATTGTCTAGGCGGTAATGATAGTATTTTTTACCTGAACCAGTGGCTCACTTTTTATCAGTAATGGGGGAAAGGACCGTAACATGCCACTGAAAAACTCTATTGAGACGAAGATAGCCTGTCAAGAACGTAGAGAAGGTAGGGTGGGTAGTTGGTTAGATCTAGTATGGATCGTACATGGCCCATAGTTGGAGTTGGCGGCTCTCCTAGGGATCCGATCCCCGGGGAAGAGGATCAAGTTGGCCCTTGCGAACAACTTGATGTACTATCTTCCTTCAACCCTTTTTAGCCCCAAAAATGGGGCAGAAGGAAAAGTCATGCCATGGACCGACCCCATCATCTCCACCTCGTAGGAACTACGAGATCGCTCCAAGGATGCTTTCAGCATCCAGGGGTCACAGACCGACCACATACCCTGATTTGAGAAGTGGAACGCATTAGCTGTCCCTTCCGACAAGGTGAAGGGTCGAGAAGGGGCACCCAACCAAAGAGTCGTGGAAAAAGAAGAGCTTTGCTCCTAGTTCTTCCGAGTTTGAATTCTTCTTAACTTCAAGAATTCCTTTAGGTCAACAACTTCTCTTTGGGAGGAGTTGCTCTTGAGAGCACAAGACAATGAAAAATTGTGAGTCGTGGTTCGCGGGGAAGGCTATTGTCGATTGTTGGCCTTCTATGGTGGACTTAATCAAGAAGGTCCAATAGGTAGTGGTTGACCTTGTGGCGGATGTCAGTAGTTCGAGTCCACTTATCTCCATCCCGTGATGATTCTGCATGTCAGATCAATTAGAATCAGCAGTTTTATCTATGATTTATCATTCATGGATGTTGATAAGATACTTTCATGTCTTGCTTTCATGTCTTTAGTATGGTAGCTCCTTAAGACGGCCTTGAGCGGCAAGGTTCAAAAAACTAAAGGGCCTACAGTGGATACCTAGGCACCCGTAGATGAAGAAGGGCATGGAAAGTGATGAAATGCTTCGGAGTGGAAATTGAGCATAGATCTAGAGATTCCTAATATGTTAACCTTTTAACTACATTCCATCAATCCATAGGCGTATTAAGAGAACACCGGGTCAATCAAACATTCCTTTAGTAGCCAGAGGGAGAGAAAGCAAAAGCGATTCCCGTAGTAGCGGCGAGCGAAATGGGATCAGCCTAAACCGTTAAAACGGGGTTGTGGGAGAGCAATCTAAGCGTCATGCTGCTAGGCGAAGCAGTGGGTGGAATACCGCACCCTAGATGGTGAGAGTCCAGCAGCCGAAAGCATCGTGACAGCTTACGCTCTAACCCGAGTAGCATGGGGCACGTGGAATCCCTTGTGAATCAGCAAGGACCACCTTGCAAGGCTAAATACTCCTGGGTGACCGATAGCGAAATAGTACCGTGAGGGAAAGGTTAAAAGAACCCCCAGCGGGGATTGAAATAGAATATGAAACCGTGACGCTCTCAAGCAGTGGGAGGAGATCTGACCGCCTGTCTGTTTCTTTGAGATGAGAAACACATCTCAAGCAGTGGGAGGAGGCACTGACCGCGTGCCTGTTGAAGAATGAGCCGGCGACTTATAGGTAGTGGCTTGGCTAAGGGGACCCACCGGAACCGTGAATGCAGAGCGAAGGCTTTGACAGTGGAAATTGAATTGTCACTACTTATGGACTGAACCTAGGTGACCTATCCATGGACCGTGATGAAGTTTCTAGGTGGAAGCTAAGTAGATATCCCAACCGACCGGGATGTTGAAAAAATCAGCCGGATGAGTTGTGGTTAGGGTGAAATTCCACCGAACCTAGAGCTAAAGCTTAGTTCTCCCAAAATGCTTTGAGGTGCAAATGGCTGGATCGGATCTTCTAGGGTAAAGCACTATTTCAATGTGGGCTATGAGCGTTGACAAGCAAAGCTGAAACTACCAAGCTAGAGTACGGTAGAGGCAGAGGGAATTTCCAGTGGAGTGATGAAATGCGTTGAGATCGGGAAGAACACCAACAAGTGAAAGCACTCTACTGGGCCATCACTGACACTTAGAGACGAAAGCTAGGGGAGCGAATGGGATTAAATACCCCAGTAGTCCTAGCCGTAAACAATGGATACTAAGTGTTGTGCGTATCAACCCGTATAGTGTTGTAGCTAATGCATTAAGTATCCCGCCTGGGAAGTACGTTCGCAAGAATGAAACTCAAAGGAATTGATGGGGGCCCGCACAAGCGGTGGAGCATGTGGTTTAATTCGATGCAAAGGGAAGAACCTTACCAGGGATTGACATGCCGTGAATCCTTTTGAAAAAGAGGAGTACCTTTGGGAACGCGGACATAGGTGGTGCATGGCTATCGTCAGTTCATGTCGCGAGGTGTTGGGTTAAGTACCGCAACGAGCGCAACCCTCTTGTTTAGTTGTCATAGAGTTTGGAACCCTAAACAGACTATCCGTGTTAAGCCGGAGGAAGGTGAGGATGATTTCAAGTCATCATGCCCCTTACACCATGGGCAACACATGTGCTACAATGGTCGGGACAAAGAGTTGCGACCCCACGAGGGCAAGCTAACCTCAAAAACCTGGCCTCAATTCGGATTGCAGGTTGCAACTCGCCTACATGAAGTAGGAATCACTAGTAATCGTCAGTCAGCCATACGAAAATGAATTTTTTCTCAGGCCTTGTACACACCGCCTGTCACACTAGGGAAGTGAGCCATGCACGAAGTCATTATCTTAACCACAAGGAGGGAGATGCCCAAGGCACAGCTAGTGACTGGAGTGAATTCGTAATAAGGTAGCTGTACTGGAAGGTGCGGCTGGATTACCTCCTTTTCAAGGAGAGCTAATGCTTGTTGAGCTCATACACTGTTATGCTCGCGAAAGAGAGCGAGTGACACGAGGATGCATCTGCAAGAGATGGAGTCTTTTGTCATTTATCGGTAGTGAAGTTCGTTACTGGATAGTGACGTAAGTAAGAGTGAAGTTCATAAGTCATCTCATTGTCCCAGGTCGAGACAAATTGATAGGCTCCTATTTTCCGTGTTTGTTTTATGAAATAGAGAAATCATTGAAATAATTTCTCTATTTCCCCCTTTCCCTTTTTTTAAGAGGGACAAGAGGTCAAAATCATACTTAATAAAAATGTCATACTTATAAAAACATTGTTAAGTTTAACTATTAACTTGTTTATTAATTTAGTTTTCAAATAAATAAGGAAAAAAAAGACACAAACAAAAAAGAAAGTCTCGGCTATTTAGTTTTCAAATAAATAAGGAAAAAAGCACACAAACAAAAAAGAAAGTTTCAAAAAAGGGCAAGCGAGCAAGAGGATTTCTCTTGCTTTTGGTAGGCCTCTCCTACTACTGGAGAGGCCTACTGGGCTATTAGCTCAGTGGTAGAGCGCGCCCCTGATAATTGCGTCGTTGTGCCTGGGCTGTGAAGGCTATCAGCCACATGGATAGTTCAATGTGCTCATCAACGCCTGACCTAGAGATGTGGATCATCCAAGGCACATTAGCATGGCGTACTCCTTCTATTCGAACCAGGGTTTGAACCTGACTTTCTTATCAGAAGGATAGATGGGGTGATTAAGGTGAGATCGAATGTAGATCAAATTTTCTATTCATTCGTGGGATCTGGGCGGTCCTGGGTAGCCAAGTATTTTGGCTACTCTTTTCTCGAGAATCCATACATATCTTATCAGTGTATGGAAGGCTATCTCTCGAGCACGGGCTGAAGTTCTTATTATTAAGTAAGCCTAAATGTGTAAAAAAGCACCTAACAACGCATCTTCACAGACCAAGAACTACGAGATCACCTTTTATTCTAGGGTGACGGAGGGATCATATCATTCGAGTCTTTTCATGCTTTTTTCGTAGGATGCGGGAAATCTATAGTATAGGATTCTTATCCAGCCGGGAGACTACTTCTAGTTATAAGAAGAGGAGAAAAAATATTGGAAATACTTCCTTGGTCTTCCACTCGCTCAATGACTATGAACAATTCCCGGATCAGTGCATTAGGAAATCGTTATTCGTCTCCTAATGAACGATGAGAGAAGCAGGATCGAAAAAGGATCTTGGAGTGTCTGAGATTGGGTTAGGAGGATCTTATTTATTAACGCCTCCTTTTCTCTTCTCATCAAATTTTTGACTTCTTTTCTTGCCGTTGGCGAAGAAGAAGGAAGGGGAACAAGTACACTTGGAGAGCGCAGTACAACGGAAAATTGCATGCTGTGTTCGGGAAGGATGAGTCGCTCCTGAATGAAGAGAGAACTGATTCTCATCTAATCATAGGTGCGATGATTTACTTCACGGGCGAGGTCTCTGGTTCAAGCCCAGGATAGCCCACCCATTATGCGCTATGTAGTAGGATTGTTGTCTGCTTCATTTGGCCATCTATGGGGATATAGCTCAGTTGGTAGAGCTCCGCTCTTGCAATCGGGTCGTTGCGATTACGGGTTGGATGTCTGATTGTCTAGGCGGTAATGATAGTATTTTTTACCTGAACCAGTGGCTCACTTTTTATCAGTAATGGGGGAAAGGACCGTAACATGCCACTGAAAAACTCTATTGAGACGAAGATAGACTGTCAAGAACGTAGAGAAGGTAGGGTGGGTAGTTGGTTAGATCTAGTATGGATCGTACATGGCCCATAGTTGGAGTTGGCGGCTCTCCTAGGGATCCGATCCCCGGGGAAGAGGATCAAGTTGGCCCTTGCGAACAACTTGATGTACTATCTCCCTTCAACCCTTTTTAGCCCCAAAAATGGGGCAGAAGGAAAAGTCATGCCATGGACCGACCCCATCATCTCCACCCCGTAGGAACTACGAGATCGCCAAGGATGCTTTCAGCATCCAGGGGTCACAGACCGACCACATACCCTGATTTGAGAAGTGGAACGCATTAGCTGTCCCTTCCGATTGGGCAGGAAGGGTCGGAGAAGGGCACTCGACCAAAGAGTCGGGTGGAAAAAAGAAGAGCTTTTTGCTCCTGGTTCTTCCGGAGTTTGAATTCTTCAGAACTTCAAGAATTCCTAGGGTCAACAACTTTTGCTTTTGGGAGGAGTTGCTCTTTGGAGAGCACAGTAAAGACAAATGAAAATTGTGAGCTGTGTTTGGGGAAGGCTATTGCTCCATTGTTGGCATCTCTATGGTGGACTTATTCAAGAAGGTCCAATATGCTGGTTGGACCCTCGCGGGTGGATGTCGTTGGTCTCGAGTCCACTTATCTCCATCCCGTGATGATTTTGCATGTCAAATTATTCAGAATTTGTAGTTTTATCTATGATTTATCATTCATGGATATTGATAAGATATTTCATGTCTTGCTTTCATGCTCCTAGTATGGCAGTTCTTAAGATGGCCTTGAGCTATAAGGTTCAAAAAACTAAAGGGCCTATGGTGGATACCTAGGCACCCAGAGATGAAGAAGGGTGTGGTAAGTGACGAAATGCTTCGGGGAGTGAAAATTGGGCATAGATCCAGAGATTCCCGAATAGGTTAACCTTTTTAACTATTTGTCGAATCCATAGACAGACAAGAGACAACCTGGCGAACTAAAACATCTTAGTAGCCAAAGGAAGAGAAAGCAAAAATGATTCCCATAGTAGCAGCGAAAGTGAATCTGGGATCACCCTAAATCCTCATTAAAATGGGGTTGTGTGGAGAGCAATCTGCTTCGTGCTAGCTACAGTTGGTAACATCGCACTTAGATGGTGAGAGTCCAGTAGCCGAAAGCATCGTGACAGCTTACGCTCTAACCCGAGTAGCATGGGGCACGTGGAATCCCTTGTGAATCAGCAAGGACCACCTTGTAAGGCTAAATACTCCTGGGTGACCGATAGCGAAATAGTACCGTGAGGGAAAGGTGAAAAGAACCCCCAGCGGGGATTGAAATAGAATATGAAACCGTGACGCTCTCAAGCAGTGGGAGGAGATCTCACCGCCTGTCTGTTTCTTTGAGATGAGAAACACATCTCAAGTAGGTGGGAGGAGGCATTGACCTGCGATGCCCTGAAGAATGAGCCAAAGAACTTATGTGTACGGCTTGGTTTCAGGGACCCAGCAGGGCTAACTTCATCCTCGACCAACTACTGATCGGAGCCTTGGTAAGCCATTACCTCACCAACTAGCTAATCAGACATGAGCCCCTCCTTGGGTGGATTCCTCCCTTTTGCTCCTCAGCCTACCTCGTAAAGGTACTAACTCTATGGGGTATTAGCAACCATTTCTAGCTGTTGTTACCCTCCCAAGGGTAGGTTCTTACGCATTACTCACCCATTCACCACTAGAAACACCACTTCCGGCCCTGACTTGATTCTCCGACAAGTTACACTACCTCTCTATGATGCAAGGCTTCCTTCCTAATTTCATCTAATGCATTAAGATACATGATTTGGTCTCTTTGTGCTTTAGAGATTTTCATCCCCAATTCCATTGTAGTCCTAAGAGTTTTATGCTCAAATTCAATGGGCATCATTATAGTCTTTCCATACAACAAATCAAATGGTGTGAAGCCTATAGTTGTTTTGTAGGTTGTATTATAGGCCCAGACAACTTCTGGCAGCCTATTTTCCCAATACTTCTTATGAACAACCATCGTTTTGGTCAAAATGGCTTGAATTTCCCTGTTAGTTACCTCAATTTGTCCATTGTCTTGGGGTGATAAGGAGTAGACTTCCTCTACCTTATGTTGTATTCATTGACCAGTGTTGTAACAAGGGTTGTTGTGAGTTGAGCCCCTTGGTTAGTCACTATCTCTCTTGGAACTCCATACCTTGTGAAAATATCATCATAAAGAAATTTAACAACCTTATTATCTCCTGTGTGCTTCATGGCCTTCATAGTGCCAAAATGTTGGTCTCCTACAATGATCTAACAACTAGGCCCTTACAACTATGATTCAGAGATTGGACATCTAATCTGAATAGCTATTTCAATCATCATGAAGGTGCATTTAACTTGTCAACACAGTATGTGTACTAAGGATCCAAAGTAGCCATATTCATTCTACAACTGGGAAAAACATAATGCTAAAGGTAAATTTCTTGAAAAGAAATAGCATAATTGTTGAGCATCAACCAACAACTATTATAACTTGAAATGCATGACAGAAATGAAAATCTGAGTGAACAAACAAGAAACTACTATATTTGCTTTAGCTGTAGGAACAGTCATAGAATGAAATTCTAGTGGTTGCAGGAATAGTCAGTGCTAGATTCTTAACTAATTGTTGAACATAAAATAATAACTAAGCTAAAGGATGTTCACCAAGTGGCCCCCCTTGGATGAGTATTCCTTAAGACAAATATTAACTTAGATACATGAACTTATAAACTCATCGTATTCATTAGAAAACAAAAGTACAATAGAGCATCATGACTATATTACTAAAAAGCTAAGAATGCAAGTACATCATCAAATTAAGTAGCCTATTTTGAAGGAGCATCTACATCTTATTTATAGGTAGAAAAGATACTAACTAATCATCTAGCAAGATGGTCAACTCCAATAAATTAGGACACCACTTTAGGGAAAGCATGAAAAGCAGGGAGGTAGTTACGCATGTGCAAAATTTGGTCAGACATACTTGCCTCAACATAGATTTAGCACAATAGTAACACCTATATTCGCTCAACATACAATTAAGACCATTTACAAGGTGGTTACAAGTTTGATTTGAATGAGGAATCTCCTATCGTCGATAGTATTCTCTTCATTGACCTTTGCAGGACCACCTTGTTGACTATTATGGTGAATGACCAGCTGGAAAAATCTTTTTTAATTCTATAGGTGGTTAATTATATCTGCAATACAATATTAGTATGCACAACAATTTCATATCTGTAACTTTCCTAAAGTAGCATTCATTAATTCACATGTAAAATCAACACAAATAGTTCATATAGCATTCCAATCCCATTAAAGATTGCAGAAATAAACATACACCCAATGTTTGTGGTTTTGGGGAAATATCATAAAAAGATCAACATCCAATCATCAAAGTATATGATAACTATGACAAATAGACAATAAAAGCCTACCAAAATTCAGTCATAAACTGGACTCATCAAAGGCTAGAGAAGAAATGATAAAGAGAAAAGATGAAGCCAGGAAGGAGCGTGATGATTTGAGAGCTGCATAAAATGTTCTTAGTGCTTTCATACCAATACCTCAAACTCAATATGGAACTAGCAGTCAAATAAGTATGCCTCTAAATACTTCCCATGTGAGTAAATGGACTAATCCTCAACCAAACACTACTTCACAAAATGTGACTAGTGCTACCTATATAAGAAGTACTACATATGGAGGTGTAGGTCCTTCTAACTCCTAGAGTAATCCAGAAATGAGTTATGTGCCCATGAGTTCTAGTTTTTCAGTGGGCCCATAGATAAACCCCACATAGGGTCATTATTTTTAACCAAATACAAACATTGGAAGTGTTTCCTAGTCGCCATTTGTGGGAAAAAAATATAGGGGTTTGAAATTTTATACCAAGCACTCAAGGATAGTTTCAGGGTGGTCCTCAAGTATAGGGGAGTATTCCACCCTATGTGGGAAACCAATATGTTCACATACCATAGCAACCATATATACAACAAAATATTCCTCACAACCAGGGAGGTTATTAGCACTTTGGAGGAGGTAATGTTCCTAGAAGAAGATCCTTGTAGATGGATACATATAGACAACTTGATTTTGGGGGAATCCTTGGATTCCCAAATCAAGTTCCCAATGAAGTATGGTAGTTCCTTTCTATGTTCTCTAGAAGTGATGCCATGATAGGTGAGGAACACTTAGGTGTTTTCAGGAACTTATTAGGAGATTTTGATACAGATCACAAAGATGTGATTATGAAGCTATTCATGCAGCCTTTAACTACTAATGCAAGAGTGGTTTAGAGCATCTACTAACTTCAAGGATTCTAAAAAGCAAACAAAAACTTTTAAAAGGTCACTCAAACTTTCACAAACTTTTCTTCAATGAAACTTGATTTACAAAAGCCTTCAAATGCATTCAAAGTAGTTTCAAAACATCAAACTCTCAAAGAAACTCTATTATACCTTGGAAATCATGAAAAAGGAAACATCAAACCAAAAAAACTCTCAAAAAACCCTGATTAATCAATTCTTCCAACATTCACACCCAAGACATTCATTTTCTTATAGTAGTCCATAATAGAAAAAATGGGTATAAATTCTAAACCAAATTGAATTTCCTCAAACACAATGCATTTATAGGAACCCATTACAACCTTATTAAACATACTCCAACATTAGATACTATTTCTTTAGAAATAGTATCAATAAAAAGGACTATCCCGTAGCAAAATAGGCTCAAATAGGCCTAATTTACAAAGCATGTACCATCTAACTTACTCCCAACCCTCAAATAACCTTGGAAATGCCTTCAAAAGGTTAGAAAACTCCCAAATCTGCAATCTTTATCAAGGATTTCACTCACCAAAGCAACAAAACATAAACCCTTGCTCAATGCTTATAACTATGCTCAAATAGTGAAGGTTTATTGAAAGTATACATTCTAGACCTCTAAGCACCTAGTTTTTGCTTCAAGCATCTTGAATTGGGTTTGAAAAAGCTAGATAAACTATCTCCTAGCCTTGGCCACTATCATTTCTTCATATCATAACTTGCAGGCCTCATTCTTGCATGGAAAACATTGAAAATCACTTGGAGCAGCAACAAAAACTTTGTATCTTCACTTCTCCTCTATTTTCCAATATGAAAAAACACTAAAAAACCCTACATTAACCCATTCCACTTATTTTCTAAGCCTACATTGGTGGAATGGTTACTAAATACAATTTAGATTCTCAAAACCCTTGATTTGAGGGTTTCAGGCAGTTTCTTGAAAATCTACTCTTTATTACTCTAAACTTAATGCAAGTCCTTAAAAACAATTCCAAATAGTATCTAATACTTTAATCTATGAAATATAATCAAGAATATAGCCTATGAAATACTGTACAAACCATACAAGGATTGAAAAAAAAGGAGAAAGTGTTGAAAGTGTAAAACATAATACTTTTATTGTAAAATTTGTTCAAGATACAATGTGTCAATCCTTGGATCGCCTTCAAAAATCCCTAAATAGATGTTTACATCAATATTCTTGACTGCCCCATCAGTTACAACTGATCTACCATCTGGTTTTGCAAAGATGACTCTTCAACTTCTTGATTTTACAACTTCTTGCAATTTTGAAATTTTGAAATTTTTTTTGCATCTTTTGCAACAAAAGACTTTCAAATTGACCTCCTATAAACCTAATGGTAACTTAAATACATTTGAATGGGTCCAAAAATAACCATTTTACATGCATAACATGATGATAATTCAAATTTTACAATATTTCCTATTGGAGGCATAACAACACTAGGTGCTCCTGCACCAAAGAGATTGGTATAGGAGCCTCTTGAAGCCTAGTGTTGGATCTTGGGAAGAATCCTAGAGGGTTTTTAGAGAGCAGTATGGTGAAAAAATAAACCCAAGATTCATGTTGAATGAATTCAATAACATTGCTAAAGGTAAAAATTAAATGGTAGCAAAATTTAATATTAGATTCCAAAAGACTATGTCTAGGCTCCCAATGCATTTAAGACTAAATGAAGATGTTTGTTTGGTCACATATCTCAATTCCTTTGATTCTAAAATGGGTTACCTTCTCAGGGATAAGAACCCCCAAACCCTAAGAGATGCATACACGGTTGTAATCCACATTGAGAGAAATAGAAGAGCTCCAGGAAAAATAGGAAGGAGAGAAGATGTAAAGCTTCTCAAGAACCCTAAGGGGCATGTAAATGAAAAGATTCATGATGGGGAAAAAATGGATAAAATGATGACTACCGTTGAGGAGTTGACATACAAGGTAACAAGAAATGATAGAGGCTTATCTCACAATAAACCAACTTATCAAGGTTAAGAAAGAAGGCCTAGTATTTTAGATTAGCCATATAATACCATCTGGTATAATGGTAGGCCTATTCAAAATAATTAGAGAAATGTGTAGAACAAAGAGACTCCCGATGCTTTGAAAAGAGGGAATGAAAACTTTGTGGATGATACTCCTTGGTGTGACCCTTGTTAGTTGCCACATTCTTCTTTGCAGTATAGGGTTTCTTAATCCCTGGATGATAACTGTGAATCATATAATGATTGTGATGATTCACAAAGGGAGGATCATGGTGCCAACATGTTGTTTGGAATGGTTATGAATGATGATGAGGAAGGATAATCAGATGATGACACTACTAGGGTGAATAATCTAGAATCAAGAGAAAATGTGAGGCTAAGGAGGCCTTTAGATGAAGAGATCGGGTTGCTAACTGATAACGCTATTGCATAGGCTAGAAGTTTTGACAATCTGAGGAATAGGATAGTCAACATGGACCGAGGTAATTTGGGCAGCCTCTTCATAAAAGGAGATGGTACTCTAAAAGGAAAGAGTTTTACAAAGAAAAAGAAAATCAAAGGAAAGGAGGTTAAGGATACTAAAAATTAGGCTGAGGCTTCCTCTGACAAAGACAAATTTGAGAAAGAAAAGAATGGTCATGGGAGCAAAGGAGCTACTATGGTTCAAAAAAATAAATATGATTCCAAGCAAAGAAAAGAGAAAGAATAGTATGTATCAAGATTTGATGTTCTAAAATACAATGCTATCAACATGAATCAGATCTTATCACAAATCAAAGTAAGAGTTCCTTTGTTAGGAATGATAAGGATAGAGAAACACAAGGAAAAGGTATTAGCCCTTATTGTTGGTACACCTGCTATTGGTGATAAGGGATGAATTTCCCTGGTGACAAGGAGAAGGAACAGGTGAAGCATATTGAACCTAAAAGAATTCATATTGAGTTGCTTGAAGTATTCATAGGAACCACTTTAAATGCTAACCCCAATCGTATTGACCCATTTGATGTAACCATGCAAGTGAATGATAAGTTGATCAAAAATTGTATGATAGATTCTAGTGCCTCCACCAATATCATGCCTCTAGCAATCATGAAGGAGCTCTAGTTGAATTCCATTCATACATATGGCAAGTGTTTTTCTATGGATTCAAGGGAAGTCCTTGTGGTTGGAGTGGTGAATGAGGTTCGTTTCAAGCTAGCTACTTTTCTTGAGAAGAATTATGCTATGAGTGTAACTATTGTTGATATTCCTACTCAGTATGGAATGCTCTTGTCATGAGGGTGGGAAACAATAGTTGGGGGATGTTGGAAAAATGAAGAACATCTCATTTTTTTATTTTGTGTTGTCATTGATGTCACCATGATATATGAGTTGCAATTGCAAGATCAATTATGAAGTTATGGTATTCTGGTCTAGTATCTAAACTAGTATTTTGCTTACATTGTCCTATATTTTGGTCCGGATTTGTTTGCTAGTGATTATTGTTGCTTGCAATTTTTGAAATCATTTGTAGACGTCAGTAGCATGTACATTGAAGATCTCATGTATCTAGATGCTCGTATGGTGTATGGACATTACACTGGTATTTACAATTGTGCTATTATATCTATCCTTGGTCGACCTAATGGATGTATTGTGTAATGGTGATTTAATTTTTGTTATGTGGATATATGTGCGACCTATTTGAGGTCCATGTTGACTTTTTGTAGTGTGTTGGATGTGTGAATTTATTTTGGAGAATTTTTTGTGAATCCTTGAAGCTGACAGTTGGTATTTTGGTAAATGAGAAGTGCATCTAATTAAGCTAACCTAATTAATGCTTGCAAAGAGATCAGATATATATCAATTTTTTTT
>VDFB02379617.1:0-26208 GCA_007258455.2 Sequoia sempervirens | reverse complement strand
GAAGTCCTTCACATATCATTCACTACTCACCACCAAATATGATCAACTCATAAGATATTGAATCCAACACAAAGTTTGGCTTGAAATTGTCTTCTTTATTAATCAATTTCATTCACAAAGCATGAACACAAAGTTTCACAAATTTTCTTAAAAAAGGGCAGCACTTCATTGCAAAATACTAACAGAAATCATTACAATAGAAATCCCTCATATTTATAAAGGAGAGGGATGAGAAAAAATAGGAAATTAGTTGAGAAAAGTTAGGAAAGTTAGGTGATTCAATTAAGGAAAATCTCACCTAACTTTGACTAAAGTCAAAGTGTAATTTGTCTCCAAGAAATTACACCTCATATTTTCAGTGTAATTACATTTTGAGAAAAGACACTTAAGATGTCATAAACTATTTACAAGATGTGTAAAGGAAAGCATCAAAAATTTCAACATTGGAGATCAAGAATCTTCATGGTTCCTTGCTTGGGCACAAAAGTCTTCATACTTCTTCCTAGTCTCTTGCATGAACGCATCATCTAGGCCGATTGTGTAATCTACAAGGGTGTGAACTCTTGTGATCGACCTTCTGGAAAATGAATTGATTTTCTTGCACCTGCAAAGATGCGTCTTGAGATTATCAAGTGCCAATTGTTTATCACAAATGACATGCATTGAGGCTTTTGAAAATTTGGCATCCTCAACTTTTTGCATGATGGCTTCTTTGTAGATCTAGGATAGTTCACTAGATCAAAAGATGTCACCTTCAGGATCACTTGATGACATCTGAAAAGGAACTGCAAAGATGGTGAATCAACAGGCGTTACAGAAAAAGAAGCGTTGGGAATTTGAAGAAATCAATGATATTGAGAAAGCGGGAAACGAGAGATGAGGCATGAAAAATGATGCAAGAGTAGAGAAATGGGGTTTAGAGTGGAGAAATAGGGTTTGGAGTGAAGAAAGAATGATTTGGAAACGTTTTAAGGAAAAACTGGGAAAAGTGTAAGGGCGCTGAAAATCAGCACCATTTCACTTTGGGAAAAATTCCTTCAGGTGCAATGGCTCTAAAAATTAGCACCCTTGCACTTTTAGGAATAAGTTTGGAAAGAACGTGTCAAGGTGCTAAAAACAATGCCTTGAAACTTAGTCTCAAAGATTTCATGGCAAGTGCAATAATGGGTTTTTAGTGGCGTAAGAGTTTCTAGCTCGATAAAGAATGAGAGAGAGGTGACAAGAATGAAAAATAAATAACCTAAAATCACTTTTAAGTGATTTGTAAGTGAAATAGAAGAACAAAAAGTCATGCACTTAATTAAGGCATGAAAACTGGAGAAAACTGGAAAAAGTGCAAAACATTAAAAAATCACCACCTAGCTCAAAAAATGGCTAAGTATGGGAAAAAGTGCATGAGTGCTAAAAATTAGAGCTTGTGCACCAAACCGACTTTTCACTAAAGTGTAGAGGCACTGAAAAAACCCTCCCTTACACTTTCAACACTTGAATTTTTTTTTGAAAAAGTTAGTGTGTTTTTGTCCAGAGCTTTTACACTTTTTACAATTTCACTAAGTATAAACAAAAAGTGCACATGCGCTAAAAATCATAGCTTGTGCACAAAAGACTGAATGTGACAAAAATGCACAAGCAGTGAAAAACAAAGCTTCTACATGTGCTAAAAAATGACTAAATATAGATAAAAAGTGCACAAGCGCTAAAAATCAAAGCTTGTGCACAAAAGACTGAAATTGAAAAAAATGCACAAGCGGTGAAAAATAGAGCTTCTACATGTGCCAAAAAATGACTAAGTATAAACAAATAGTGCACGAGCGCTAAAAATCAGAGCTTGTGCACCAAAAAATAACTTTTGACATAAGTGCAAAAGCGTTGATTTTTAGCGCTTTTGCACTTTTGGGACTTAGAAAAAATTACATCATGTAGGAGCGTTGTTTTTTGGAGCTTCTACACTTTTCACAATTTTGACTAAGTCTCAACATTGAGAGTTCACAAAGATTTTCATTTCAAAGTTCTTCGAGAGATGGACACAAAGGAACTTTCAAATGAACTGTTTGAGACATTGGAACACACTTTGAGGTGGATTGAAATTCACCTCAATTTTTGTGCTTGAACATCATGAACCTACAAAACGAACAAGTTTCATAGGGGGGTTATCTATGAATCGAGCGCTGCTAGATTCCATGATAACAGGATATCAAAATCTTCCTCCCTCCACATCTTCTAAAGAAACAAATGTCTTCCTTCATAGTGATCAAGTGATATGTCACAAGGATGATAGGATCATCTTAGGCCTCCTCAAAGTCTCCCTCAACAAGTTGATCAAACAAGTAAGAAATCCAAACCTTATAAATTCAAAGAATTGTCATTCTTGCATACTAAAACATAACTTGAATGAAAAATGGAACAAATCCTTCATCAAGGATGGATTAAATTGCCACATCCTATTAGAATCAACAAAGATAAGAGTACAAACATGAATTATTGTGCATATCATAGAATTCTTTAGCATCTTACTAATGAGTGGTATGCTTTAAAGAGGATTCTTGATGAATTTGAATTCATAGAGATAATCCCTTAAAGTATTCATGCACTTTTCTCCTTTCCATGTAATAGTTGTAGGATCATAGCATACTCACTATTGAATTTTTTTACATTCATTGAAAATCATTCCTATAAATTGCAAGGAGCTCATTCTCATCACTTACCTCATCTCATCCTTGTCCTGCACTTAGTGGGGGCAAGGGGTTAGATAGCCTTGTCCTATTATCACACTTATTGTCCCTTTGGCTATTTATCTTCCTTCCACATATACTAAACAAGATTGGTATGTAGATGACTTGTTATAGGTTGACCCACATGTGCCTTACTAGTATTTTCTTTTGATTTTTTATGTTCTTTGTGTGATTGCATGTGCATAATGTGATCCCCCATACTATTCTATTTGTATTGTCTTTATGTTCATTCCTCTATTTGTACCTACAGTCTTCTATATGTCATAAACATTTATATTTTCTCTTGTCTTGTGTTTTTCCTTTTAGGGATGATGCAAGGCATCGAGACATTTAGGTCTCTTCCATGTTGACCCAAATTTTTTTTTTTTTTTTTCTATCTATGTATCATTCTTCCTTGATCCATGAGTTATATGGGGAATAATGACATTTTTGATCTCTATAATATCATTGTAACAAAGACATATTCTAACCCTAAATTTGTGGATCCCTTATGTGTGTTGGGATTTCATGTTGGAGGCAACCCCTCTTCTTCATGGTGTAGCTTCATTTGGAAACATATGCTTGACATATGGCTTTCCAAATAAGCTCTTGTGTCTTCTTTATTATTAGCATTTATCGTTTGCTACTTTAAAGTAATTTCTCATAGCATGGTGTTTAGCAATTTCTTTAAAGTGTGGGCATAAATTGGTATTATCATTTTCAAAAAAATTACTATATCCTATGTTTCTTAGTGCAATTTTCTTATTTCACATGATGTGTCCTCTTCTTGGTGGTGTCATTGGGTTTGATGTCCTTCAAGAGTGTGATATTTCTTGGAATATGGCATTCCTCTTAGTGGTGATGCTACACATTGCATTCCCTAAGTTGTGAATCTTTTATCCTTTGAATTTTCCTCTCTTTGAGACATTAGGCACAATGTTCCCTAAGTAGAGACCTTACATGAACTAAGAAAAACCCCTTTGAACATGTCTATTTTCCCATTCTTCATGTGTTTAGCATAATGCGGCTTGCTAACCTTATGAAGTTCAAACCCCTTTGTTCATAAGTATTTAGCATAATGTAGTTTGCTATCATTGTGAAGCTTGAACCCCTTTATTCATAAGTGTTTAGCATAATGCAGCTTGCTAACCTTATGAAGCTCGAACCCCTTTTTTTCATAAGTGTTTAGCATAACAAAACTTCCTAAGCCTTAAGAAGCTTGAAGTTCATGTTGTTTGGCACCTTGTCAAAGTTGTTAGAGGTATAACTTTGGTATGGTTATGGAAGCCTAATATGATTCTCTCATTGGCTAATTTTTGGGGGTTTGCCTAGTGGACAATGGATTCCACTAGCCTGTGTGAGTGTGCATTGTTGTTTGCATAGTGAACAAAGGGTTTCACTTGCAAACAATTTTGGACAAATAGTTGAGGCTTGATCTACATTGAGTTGGAAAAATAGTCAAGGCTTGATCCACCCTTTTTCTTTTCTCTTTCTTTAATTATTTGGAATTGTATGATTGAGTATCTTGTCATTGCTACATATACATGTTTAACATAGGCATATTTCTCCTTCTACCTTTGTTGGTTTTGCCATGATATCTTAGATCTTGGGGGCTTGACTATCCTACTTAATCTTTGTCATCTTATCCTTCCAAAAATTGTACAATTAGACCTCTCTTGATTGTCTACTTTAGTGTGAGTTTGACACAAGGTCATTCTCTCACTAAAGTGGGGGCTAAATGTAGTGTTGAAAAATGTTATCCCTTTACATTTCCACACTTTGTTTTGGACCTCCTAGTTAAATTGAGCTTAATTAGGCCTTAATAATCCCTATTTTGTATTTACAAACCTAATAAATTACATTTTACAAAGGGTAAACCTGACAAGAATTAATGCCTAAACATAACACTTTACCTTGAGCAATGTGTGTTCTAGGAATAAGGATCTAGGACCCATTCGCACATGGGAAAATGGGTCCTCCCTAGGATTTTTAACATAAACTTAAAATATGTTTAAGGTGGTATTTTAATGTCCCTAAATTCATATTTTGATGTCAACTTGCAATATTTGAATTTTAGGAAATTAAGGATACATACCTATAAATACAAGGTTATTTTCTAAGTTTCACCTAGCAAATTCAAGAGATTTAAAAGAGAAATTTCACAAGAGCTAAGTTGATGATCAATAGCATTCAAGAGTAGACATATCAGAGATTTATTGCAGCAATCAATATCCATCTATCATGTCAAAGTCTTTTTGCATCATGCACATGTTTTTGGAGCTAACATTGTAATGTAGGATTCAAGATTAATTCAAGCATTCAAAGCATCATTTCAAGCATATTTCAAGTATCAAGATCCACATACATTGAATTAATTTCATGTAAGTTGCAGACCTCCATTAAAAGGTTTATCTATGGATTTGTTGAGTGGTAACATAGTTTTGTTCATTCATCATTCCTTCCTTTCATGCTCTATTGCAATTCAAGGTTTAATTACCAAAATGGGGTTTGACCAAGGAAAACCCCCATTCACCAAAAATAAACAACTTTTCTCTCTTGTGTTTGTGTTGCAAACTTAGGTTGAAGAAGTATTTAAGACCTCTTGAAGAGAAATTTTGGAGAAGTTTTCAAAGTTTTCAAATCACGAAATCTCACCTACAAAAATTATTTTTGACATTCTGACACTAAAACCTACACAAATCATAAGCTACAAATAAGAATCAAAGGCTCTTGAAAGATTTTTGAAATCCTGGACAAGAGACCCATTTTCCCATGGGCAAATGAGTCCTAGGAAACTTTTAGAAAGTGACTTTCAGTGGTAGGTACACATCTCACTACCCTTCTCAGATCTACATACAATTTGTGGTTTATGTTAGTTTTGACCTTCATATTGATGTTTCAAATTTGAATTGACATAATAAGGTAGATTTTTTATTTTTAGTTTATCTCCCAAAAGTGTTGTTTAGGCTAAAACCCCCATCCTCAATCATAAGGAAATATGAAGATACTCACCTTGGGTTGACTCACCTAAGGGTTGTTAGTCAATTCTTTGTGTGGATCTCATTTCCTAATGAACAAAAGAAGATAGGTTTATTTTCTATATTGGTGAACCCACATTTTAATCATTCCCCCTCATTAAACATATTTTCTTTTGGTTCAATATGATGTTCCATTTTTTGGACCAATCTGACAAAGTGAATGATGGAATAATTTAAACTCACTAATGGATTAATTTTTTGGCTCAGTTGTGATTGACTCCGTTATTAAATTATTAATTATTTAATAATTGTGTATAGCTTGTATTGGAGTGTCTATAGCCACTTTCAACACTCACTTTATGTTCTCTATATATTTTGCTAAAAATGAATAGCTGGCATAACCTTCTTTCTCACTAGAGGATACACACAATTTCATGATTTGACAAAAGAGGATATTTTGGCCTTGTTGGAGATAATCTTGATTTGTTACCTAAATTTTTTGTTGTAGTGTTTTCAAGTTTTCAAGAGACTATTGCAACTCTTTCCCATAGTTTTTTAGAGCTTTATTTTTTGAAAAATACTAGGGTTTATCATCTAAGTAATGGGATAGAATGGGGTGTGCAAATTGACTATGATAAAAAGGACTTAGAATATATCTTTCTAGTGGTTCTCATAGTTTGAAGTCCTCTAAAATTTGTATTTTATTTCATCGCATAAATTTTTCTAAATATCTTTGTGGAAATGTTTATATAGGATTTTCTTTTACAGCTATAAGATCAAATGAACCCACAAAATCCTTTCATGGATATTTAAGAATAGCTTATATTTGAAAAATTCTTCAATTCCTTTCAACACGAGTGCAAATTTTTTAGAGATGAGCTCGGAGGAAAAAGGAAAAAAACAAGCACTTTTACAAAATTATTTATGGATGTTGGATCTCACATTGTGGCTTTTATCACAGGTACATTGTAGGGCTACTTTTCCTTTCTCAAAAGTAAGAGAGTTGCATCCATCATAGGACAAAATTTAATAGACATGGATCTTGACAAGCTTCTACATAACATTCCCCAAAGTTTAAATTGGATGATCTAATAGCTGGAACTAACAATTTTAGAGAAGTTCAAAAGCTTGGGAAAGGAGGATTTAGAGGAGTCTACAAATGCAATCTCGTTGAAACAAATTAGATCGTGGTTGTTTAAGGCATCTCAGAAGGTTCAAGACAAGGGAAATTTAAGGAATTCATTTCACTTTGGTTTAGGACAGGGAGATTTGTGTAAAAGTATTGAGTCTAAAACTTCTATTTCAGGAAATATTTGAAAGTTTCAACAATCTTACAAATATCTATTCTTAAATATCTCCCAGTTCAATGGTCAAAGATAAGGTTTGATTTGTAAATGTAATATAACTATTTACCATATTTTTTGTAGGGATGGGTTGTAAAATTTTCTATTAAGTGTTTGACCATTGAAACATGTTCAATACTTAAGTAGAGTGCTCAAAAATATTTTTTCAATTGGTTAATTTAAAGAAATAGGGAAGCATGACCAATCTAGTTGGTTCTCATCCAAGTGAAAAATAATTGTGTATGCTTTGTTCATTCAAGTTCCATATATTTCCTATCATAAATTTGTTCCCTTAAACCTCATGTCAAGATGTTGGATAGTTGGACCAATAAAAATAATTGAAAAGAAAGAGACTGAAGAGATTGAAAGACATGAAATACGTGAGAAAGGAGGAGCAACCTAGTCATGCAATGCAATGATATATGTGGCCATTTTGGTGGGGTCATGGTTATACTTGTGGTGACTACTATTGCTACAATTTATCATGGTCATAATAGTAGCGAGGATGAGGATTAAGAGATGAAAATTGTAGTAGAATTATCTATTGTACTTCTTGTAGAACCCTTCACATAGATGACAATGTGTATGTAAGAAAACACACCTATAAGATGGTAGCCAAAATACTAGAGGAGATAAAAATTGTGACAATAAATGAATGGATTACGGTTGCAAAAATTCTTGTTATATTCTCATTATTGGTTTCTAGGTATGAATTATTATCTTGCACTTTCACAATCATAACTTTTAAAATGCATGAAATGTATATGCTAGATCTTATTATTTATAATTTTCAATTAAGTGCAAACTTAGTTCCCTGAACACAAACATATTTGAGCAATTCTTGGAAAAGGGACTAAATAATCCTCCTTGTAGCCTTTTTTATAATTAATTTGATTTTCATTAGTCATATTTTTTTAGGTTCATCCATTTGGATATTATGATGTATTGTTCTTGTAAAGTGTAACTATTATTCGTTGATCAATATTTATTTTGTAGCTTATCATTGATGTTTTGTAGTCTTATCGAAACTCACCAACATAAAATTTGAATGAAATATCTAAAAGCTAAATACATCATAGTGAAAATCAATTAAATCAAATATCTTTCAAGGTAAATTGTCACAACTATAAGTACATGCTCAACTCCTAAATCTTCTCCCCTAATTCACTTCTAAGATGGGGGTATCAAATGTTGCTTTTAACAACACTTTTGAAATATGTTGTTCCAATGGAAAACCTTCTAGTTGCATTATCAAGGTCATCTTTGCTTGAGGGATATTTGCATATGGGTTCCTTCCAATTATAGTGATAGGAGCATATGTGTGGAGCATATTCAATAAAATGAAGCATTGGATTCCAATAGAGTCTATGGTTCTAGGTGTTCTTTCTCTTCAATTTGTCGAACACCTTAAAATATTGTTTGATTTTTTTATGACAAATATTATGTCGCCCTAGGATTCTCAAAAATATGTCAATTATATATTTTTGATGATGATGCAATCCACATTCTAAGTGGGAGAGTAAGTGTTAGTTTGTTAATGGGGTGTTTTTTATCAAGAGTCACGTGCTCTCTTTCCACATCTTTGTCGTCCAACATGGACACGCTTATCATAATATCTATTGCAAGTATGAATGAGTTTGGTGGTGTTGTCATTAATGTTTTCATTTATTTCAACACAGTATAGGTTGTTGCAAATAAATGAAACAAGTGATTTTAGGTTGTGCATGTATAGTTGAAATACTCTTGAGATTGTGTGAGTACATAGATCTATCTTTATGGTGTTGAAGGTGTGCTAATATGATGAGTTACCAAGTCCTTTTGAGAAAATTAATAAATAGTGAAGATAGAGTTGTGTGTGTGTTTAGAATGTGCTCTGGTTTGTGCTCCACATTTCTTCTATTTTGATCCTATAATTGTGTGGATTTGAAGTGTTTTTTATGGGAATCCTTGGGTGATATATCCTAGATTATAGCTTCTAGTTTGATGAAGAGAAAAAATTGTGTTCACCGTTTTGTGAACTCGTATGGCAGATTTTTTTCTCTATGGACTGGGAGAAATGTATATGCTATGTAGTCCTCCACTAGTTTGTTTCAGGTCTTGCAGATTTGGAACAAAGCTTATAATGGTGTTATTTGTGTTCTATCAAAGGTGTTCATGGTTTTGTTCTCTAGAAGACTAGTTTAAGTGTTATTGTGTGTATTTGTACAGTACAAATGGACTAATGGGAAGTGTTCTATCTATGAAGGTTGTTACATTAGTTGTGGATGAATCTGAAGGCATCCAAGATTTTTTCCAGTGTATGATGAAGTGTGTTATGTGGTCTACATGTTATCCTCTTGTTGCAGAAGTGTGTACTTCAAAGTTCATTTTTTTTTTCATTAGGTTTGGCTAACCTGGTGTCTACATGTCATGTGAATGATAAGTATCAATTGAGGAAGTGTGTGATTGATCTAATATGTTATTTTGGGTTTTGGTTAAGTTTTGGTTTGGTCTGCTCTCATTCTCTTCCACTACAAAAATGTTGAGTTGTTGACCTAATTTGAATTTGTAAAATGAAGTGTGTGTAGCCGAACTTGGAGAAAATTTCTAAGGTTGAAGATGGTATAAATACAAGGAAAGATGTTAAGCATTAGAATACACAAGTGTGAGAAGAAAGAGTGTGAAAAGGTGAATTGAGGTAGTAGTACTTTAATGTGTTTGACTCTTGAAAGCAATGAGTTGATGGTGTCTGCAATTCTTTGATCAAGGATGTGGATGTGTGAAATTTATTGTGTTGGATCTTATGTTGCATTAAGATAGTATTCTCTATGTAAAATTATTCTTTCTATCATTTTGTATTTGTAGGTAGTGATCCTCCTTGTTGGACAGTGAGTCCTATCTTGGGCAGTGAGCCCTTTCGCAGTGAGCCTTCTTGTAATTGGTTTTGTAATTACTCCTATATTGTGAGTTAATCCTCACCATGGTTTTTCCCTTATTAGTTTTTCCACGTAAATATAGTGTTTCTTGTGTTGATATAGATTTTTTTTATTTGCACTTCATGCTCATACTTAATAACAAATTAAAGTGGATGTGGAGTTAATAATTGTTTGATATTTTTGAATGTGATTGGTGACAATTGAATCACCCTCCCTCTCAATTGTCTTGTGCATTTCAACAATTGGTATTAGAGCTTTGGTTCCTTAGAGAAGATCTTAACCACTTGAGGTAGAGCGGATGGCGCACAAATTGACAATCCTTGTGTTTGATGGATCTAATTACAATTTCTAGAAAGTGCAGATGAGATGTTACCTGATCTCTCTTGGTTACAAGACTTGGAAAGTTGAGACAAAATATGCTGAGCCAGAAAGTGGTCCTTCTTCTATAGATGAGATTTCTTCCTATGAAGAAAATGAAAAAGCAAGGTATGCAATCTATAGTGCTTTATCTAAGACTAAGCTAACAAAATTTATTTCATTGGGCACTACTTATGAAGTTTGGGAAAAGTTGAAAGATATCTATGAAGGAAATGATTTAAATTGTCAAAAAAGCTAACAACTAAGCACATATATGAGAACTTGAAAATGGAAGAAGGTGAAGATATTGAAAGCTATTTTTATAGGGTTGATATTTCAGTAAATGAAGTCAAAAATCAAGATGGTACTTTGACAAATGAAGATGTAATGGAGAAGATTCTAATGACACTACTAGAGAGTTATAGTGATAAGGTCTCAACTATTGAGGAAGTCTATGATCCTAAGAAATTCACTAAAGAACAACTATTTGGAACCTTGACTATAGTTGAAATGAGAAAATTTGGAAAAGAAAAGGAGAAAATAGAATCATCCTTCAAAGCTACAAAGACAAAATATGATTCAAATGGTGATAGTTCAAAGGAGTTAGAAGAAAATTTCACAAGTTGAAGAAAGGTATCAGTAAGTACAAAGGTATGTTACCTTTTAAATGTTTCAGCTATGGAAATATTGGTCATTATGCTTCAAGACATCCAAATAGAGCCATACACAAGAAGAGCAAAGAGAATAAAGACAAAAAGGATAAAAAGTTCAAGAAATTGTATTATGTTAGAGAAGATGTTAGAATTTCTAATGATGGATTTTGAAGGTGATAATGATGGATTGTTTATAGCCTTAGAAAAAAAATCAATGTTTGGAGATTATTAAGTGCAAAGATTGTTGGAAAAGGAACAATAATTTTGAGAAAACACTGATCGATGATGTCTATTATCTTGTAGTACATGATTTAAGCTTGTGTTTCAAGATAATACATGTGAGATCAAAAAAGGATACGGAACTATGGTAGCTACAGGAAGAACATATGGAAACATTTATCAGCTTAAGGGTGTTGATGGTCAGTGTTTTGTGTCTCAAGTTAATGGAATTTGGATATGGCACTGGAGGATGGGACATTTAAACTTTGACAACATCATCAAGATTAGTTCAAGAGAAGTTGTTAGGGATCTGCCTAAAATCCCAAAGCCTATCAATATAGTTTGCAGAAGTTGTCAGTTGGGAAAACAAACAAGATGCAACTTTAAAGGAAAAGAACAATCAACTACCAGAATGTTGGAATTAATTCATATAGACCTTTGTGGTCCCATAAGAATAGGAAATCTTAATGGTGACAGGTATTTTATGCTTTTGATTGATGATTATTCTAGAATGACATGGGTTACTTTTCTTAGGGAGAAAGCTCAGGCTCTAGATAGATCCAAAGTGTTCAAGGCTATGGTAGAGAATGAAGTGAACTTGAAAATCAAATTTTTAAGGTTTCACAGAGGTGGAGAATTCACCTACAGTGAGTTTAATATGTTTTGTGAATAGCATGGTATAAATAGACATTTTTTTCCTCCTAGAACTCCTCAACAAAATGGACTTGTTGAGAGGAAGAACCAGACAGTTCAAGAAATTGCAATGACTATGATGAAAGAGGAAAATATACCTAATGTATACTGGAGAGAATCAATTCATACTATTGTCTATATTCTTAACAGAGTTCAAATCAAAGATAACAACACAAAGACCCCTTATTAACTGTGGACTAGTAAAATTCCTACTGTTAAGTACTTTAAGGTTTTTGGAAGAAAATGTTACATTAAAAGAGATGGTGAGAACCTAGGAAAGTTTGATGCTAGATGTGATGAAGGTATTTTCCTTGGATACTCAACTAATAGCAAAACTGATAGATGTTTCAATAAAAGATTGAGAAAGATTGTTGAAAGTGCAAATGTAAAAGTTGATGAAGATATGCACAGATCAGTTGAAATAAGTGAAGTTGAACCAAATGAACCTATCTACAGAAAAGTACAAGAAGAGAATAACGAAGAAGAAGAATAGATTGAAGAAGAAGAAGCTTTGGAACCTACTCCTAACACCCCAAAATATGTACAGAAAAATCATCATGAAGAACGGATAATTGAAGACAAAAGTGAAGGTGTAAAAACTAGAAGCAAAGTGGTAGCACCTGATGTAAATCTATGTTTACTTTCCAAGATAGAACCTAAAATAGTATGTGAAGCATGCAAAGATTAAAATTAGGTTAGAGAAATGAAAGAGGAGTTATAGCAAATAGAGAAAAATTAGACATGGGAATTGGGTCCTAGACCTGTAAACAAGAACATAATTGGTACAAAGTGGGTGTTCAAGAATAAGCTGAATGAGAATGGTGAATTAGTAAGAAACAAAGCAAGGATTATATGCAAAGGTTATTCATAGGTTGAAGGAATAGACTTTGATGAGACATTTTCCCCGGTGGAAAGAATGGAGGCTATTCAGATGTTTTTGACATTTTCTGCTCACAAAGATTTCAAAGTATACCATATGGATGTTAAGTCTATATTCCTAAATGGAGAATTGGAAGAAGAGGTTTACATGGAACAACCAGAGGTATTTCAATTATCAAATCAACCGAACATGGTCTGTAAGTTGAAAAAGGCACTATATGGACTTAAACAGGCTCCCAGAGCATGGTATGCAAGGTTGGATAGGTATTTGACATAACAAAGGTTTACAAAGGCTCTGCAGATAGTAATCTATATTTCAAGGTTGAAGGAAACAAAATTGCTAGTGGTTTTGTATGTTGATGATATTATCTTTGGAGGAAATGAGGGTATGTGGCATAAGAAATTTTTAGAGGAGATGCAAATGAGTTTGAAATGTCTATGATTGATGACTTGAATTTCTTTCTTGGACTTCAAGTGAAAAAACTAATAAGGGCTTATTCATTTCACAATAAAAGTATGTTAAATATTTGTTGAAGAAGTTTGGAATGGATGACTCCAAACTGGTTTATACCCCTATGGCAAATGGATGCAAATTGAGTAAGGATGATGATTCTATGAAAGTTGATCAGAGCATGTACAGATCTATGATTCGTGGACTATTATATCTTACTGCTACTAGAATGAATATCATGCATGTAGTATGTTTGGTTGCCATATTTCAAGCAGAACTAAAAGAAAGACATGTTACAGCTGTGAAGATGATATTCAGATATCTAAAAAGGCACTCCAAATTATGGCTTGCAGTATCCTAAAGATATTGATTTCACTTTGAGTGCTTACACTGATGCAAATTGGGTTGGTCGTGTAGATGACCAAAAGAGTATAAGTGGTGGTCCATTCTTTCTTGGAGGAATATTGGTTTCATGGATAAGCAAGAAACAAGATTCAGTTTCTTTATCTACTGCGGAAGCTGAGTACATTGCAGCAACATCTTGTTGCACACATGTATTATGGATGAAGCAAACATTGAAAGATATAGGAGTGATGTGCTATGAGCCTATCCCTATCTTCTGTGATAATACAAGTGTAATAAATATTTTAAAGAATCTATTAATGCATTCAGGGACAAAGCATATATCTATCAGGTATCATTTCTTGAGAGAAAAGGTATTGGAGAATGAAGTCAGGCTAGAATGTGTGCCTACAAAGGATCAAATTGTTGATATATTTACTAAGGCTCTTCTGAAGGATACTTTTGAGTATCTCAAGGAAAATTTGGGGGTCATTTCCCCTCCTTCAAACTAGGTACACATGAAGGTGCATCAGTCCAATGGATCTACAGATTCTTCATTTTTCTAGACTGATGACTGGGGTCTACTCCTCAAAGGGAGTAGGAAGTATCATTGTTGCAATATGAGATGTGGGTGCACTCCTAAGGGAGAGTGATTAACACTTTTGTTATTTCCCATTGATGTCAAAGGGGGAGAGATTGTCGTGTGTTTCCATCAATGACAAAGGGGGGTATTGTTGCAAGTATGAATGAGTTTGGTGGTGTTGTCATTAATGTTTTCATTGATGTCAATATAGTATAGGTTGTTGCAGAGAAAGGAAAAAAGTGATTGTAGGTTGTGCATATATAGTTGAGATACTGTCAAGATGTTGTGAGTACATGGAGCTATCTTTATGGTGTTGCAGATGTGTTGATATGATGAGTTACCAAGTGCTTTTGAGAAAATTAATAAATAGTGAAGATGAGTTGTGTGTGTGTTTAGAATGTGCTCTCGTTTGTGCTTCACATTTCTTATGTGTTGATCCTATGCTTGTACGGATCTGAAGTGTTGTTTATGGGCACCCTTGGGTGATATATCTTGGATTATAGCTTCTAGTTTGATGAAGAGTAAAATTTGTGTTCACCAATTTGTGAACTGGTTTGGTAGAGTTATTTGTATGTTGACTAGAAGAAATGTATCTACTCTGCAGTCCTCCACTGTTTTGTTTCAGCTCTTTCAGATCTGGAAAAAGGATTGCAATGGTGTTATCTATTTTATGTCAAAGGTGTTCATGGTTTGGTGCTCTGGAAGACTAGTTTCAGAGATACTGTGTGTGTTTGTACAATTTGAATGGACTCGTGGAAAGTGTTGTGTATGAAGGTTATTGTATTAGTTGTGGATGAATCTGAAGGCATCCAAGATGTGTTCCAATGTATGATGAAGCATGTTATGTGGTCTACATGTTATCTTCTATTTACAGAAGCATGTACTTCAAAGTTCATTTGTGTTTTTATTAGGTTTGGTTGGCCTGGTGTTTACACGTATGCAAAGGATAAGTATCAATTGAGGAAGTTTGTGATTGATCAGAGATTTTTTATTGGAACTTGGTTAAGTGTTTGTTTGGTCTGCTCTCATTCTCTTCCACTGTGGGAATGTTGATTTTCCAACCTAATTTGAATTTGTAAAATGAAGTGTATGTAATTGACCTTGGAAAAAATTTCTAAGGTTGAAGATGGTATAAATATAAGGAAAGATGTTAAGCATTGGAATCCAAAAAGTGTGAGAAGCAAGAGTGTGCAAAAGTGAATTGAGGCAATAGTAATTTAATGTGTTTGACTCCTAAAAGTAGTGAGTTTATGATGTCTACAATTCTTTGTTCAATTCTGCGTATGTGTGAAATTTGTTGTGGTGGATCTTCTATTGATAGTATTCTCTGTGTAACATTCTTCTTTCTATCTTTTTGTATTTGTAGGCAGTGAGCCTCGCTGTTGGATAGTGAGTCCTATCTAGATAGTGAGTCCTATCTTAGGCAATGAGCCCTTTGGTAGTAAGCCTCCTTGTAGTTCAGTTTTACAATTACTCTTTTATTGTGAGTTAATCCTCACCGTGGTTTTTCCCTTATTGGGTTTTCCACATAAATTTGGTGTTCCTTGTGTTGATATTTCTTTCTATTTTTGATATGTAAGAAAAATTTATAGGGTGTTGTACCATTTACATGGAGACCCACTAGGGCCAAGAAGGATCAAGTCCAAAAAACATTAAAGACCAAGCCAAAAAATATACACAGCATGCCAACTGCAGACATACATACAACACAACAACAACAAACTAACTGGCATTTTCCCAGTTCTTAGAAAGGAGATTAACAACATCATCCCCAACCCATTCCTAGCCTTCTTCAACATTATTCTTTTCCATTTCATCCTTCATCATAGCAGAAAGGGTGTTGGTAACACAATGGACCAGCTTGACAGTGAAACAAGTCAAGCCACTGAAATTCTTGTCCATCTTTTTCATTCTTTCCTATAGCACATGGAGCTCCTCCACATAATCCATAGCCTTCATGGTATCAGCACACTCCACATCCAGAGGGTCTAAAGACTGGGATGTTGAGTTCTCCTTATGCACTTTGATAATATCAAGAATGGTGTGGGGCCCTCCAACATACTCCTCCTCCTATTCCCTAGACTCCTCATCCTTGTAACCTTTGTTGTCAGACCGCTCCTCTTTTGTATCTAAGTCATTAACCTGGACTTTCTTGTTATTCTTAGCTAGCCTAATAGACCTCCTGATGATGGTATTGCCACTAGTCACCACCGTAGCCATGACCACCATGTCCCCCTTAGAGTCCCTACCCACAAAATTTTAACCTCTTTAGCCCTTGTTAGAGGCTCCACCAAACCCTTCACATCATCCTTAACTTTCTTCTTTGGGGTAGGTTGGCTAATAGTCTTGGTAGGGGTCGACTTGAGCTCACAGAGACTAACCACAAAACTAGTTTGGGAAATTCCTGCATTCCCCTTAAGCTTCTTAGTAGCAAGTTAAGGCTTATGAGTTTTAGCAGAAACGGGATGGGTTTTCCTAATGGGAACTTTGGACTCGGTCAGGGATATATTGGCCATAGCAGGAGGTTCAATTTCCTCAACATGGACAACAGAAATGGGTTTGGGTGGGTGTAACGCAAGATGGAAGTGGTAGAGCCTCATAATGAGGCCTTCGTGGAGTGACAGGGGAGGAGTATCCTTAGGGTTTAGGCCAACAGCCTCAATGAATTTTTCAACAAAGCTCTCTAAATCCTTAAGAAGGAAAAAATGAAAGCTTGACAGAATTTTGTGCCAGAGTTGATTTAAAAGATGGAAGTGATAGAAATAGTAGGTTTTGTATCTACCTTCCAGGGTCACATACTTCATTAGGGTGAGGCAGGCTTGGTCCCAAGGCTGTAAGAGATCATCTCTCTCAAATGCCAACTGGTTATGAACCGACTTCTCATTCCCCACAAAGAAAGCATTTAGACTTTCATTATCTTGGGCCTTAGTATGCTTTGAGTACTTCTTACCAGTACTCAATAGCCTCGTCTCCTATGCAATCACTTCCTCATTCACTTCAAAGGAAATACTGCCCATGGTCACTCTTTTATCTTTCCAAGAGTTAGCAAACTACGTAGATAAATTAGGGTCGTGACCCACCAGACTCTCCATCAGGGGGGCCAAATTTCCTTCAACACATATGTGCCACACCAACGGATCCTTGCAAAATTTTCCATAGTTGTCAGGCTTTGTTCGCACTCTATCACCACCCATAATGCCTCTCTACACACAAAATAACTAGAAAAACTAAGAGAGAGAAAGGTTAGATAAATTGGCTAAGTGAAAGGTCACCCACACACATAAGATTTTAAGCCAAACAATGTAGCCTTGGGCAATCAAAGCAATGTACAGGTCACACACTTGAGGAGATAAATCCCTAAAGGAAATCTTAGTAGACTCATAAATGAAAATCTCCAAACACTTGTAGCTAGTTAAGTAGGACAAGATGGGAATGAAAGGTTTTCCTTCCATGTTATTACACAAAAACCAAGGAAAGATAGCCACAACGCCAAATTTAGAAACACCTAAGATCTTGACCTGTAGAAGAGGAGACAAAATAGTGGAAAAGATAGAACCAATTAGGAGCTTTATCTCATAATTATTATTCACATAAAAATTAAAATTAAAAAACTTCATGGATATACAATAGCTTAGCACAATCCCCCAAAGGAGATTATGTAAGCTATGGCCCAGCTTGGCCTTAATCAAAAAGTACCCACCATAATTCATCATGATGGCCTTTTTAAAAATGGTCTTCGCCCCATTATTCAAATTCTACCACTTGTAGGACACCTCAACATTTACACCTATCCACATAGCCCATAAGGCAAGAATGTGGGAGACTTATAAACTCATAAAATGCATGATTCAGCTATTATTAATAATATGGATCAGAAGTAAGACTTTCCTTGAGGGATTAAACCTTGGAATATCTGAGTGGTGGGTTCCCCAAATTATGCCAACACTTAGATATTTTCCAATGTGTGCCAAAGTTGGCTAAAGCATCAGCCACTTGATTTCCCTCTCGGTAAATGTGAGTAGCAATCTTCAAATTCAACTTAGACACAAAGAGCCTTATGTCTAATAAAATGTCTTTAGTACTCCACCCCAGTAATCGGCCAAAGTTAACAACATCAATAATAGACTTCGTCTATGGGTAGCGGTTCCCATGAAATCTAGTAACAACTATGGCGGATTCCCTTTTATACGATTACCTGGCACAGTAATCATGGAATGTGGATGCCAATCCACGAGAATATCACGACCACAAGAACTCCCCTACTTTGCAATCTCGATAACCTATGCTTCGCTCTACTTGGGTTTGGCCACCCCATCAAAATTAAGTTTATACCAACCATTTTCTGAAGGCTTCCAAATAGTGTCTCTTCTAGTCAGGGATCTAGATTTATCATAGGAGTTGGCATCCAAGTTTTGATGCCAAGCTTTGGCCATAAAAATTTCCCTCTTAGTGGAACCTTTATCTAGGGTTTTCCCTTTGAAAAGTGAAATTTTTTTCACAATGAGCCAGGAACCAATACCAAAAAACCTCCTCCAGACTCATCTCAATGTTCCTGAAAATCCTATTATTTCTCTCTTTCCATAAGCACTAGCAAATAATGGGGTGAATCTAGTTCCAAATTTCACAAGGTAAGGGGTGGATGAAGGGTCCAATCCAACTCAAGATAAAGGATTTAATATCCTTACACAAATTCCACTGAATGTCCAAATTCTTTAAAGCTAGCTCCCATACACCAGCATCAAATGAGCAATGTAGCAACAAGTGGTCCACTGATTCTTCATTGCACTTGCTTAAAAAACATTTGTTGGGGATCTAGAATCCCCTCTTCCTCAAATTGTCCTGAGTAAGAATCTTGTTATGGTAGGAGTCCACTAAAAGAAGTTTAATTTCATGATCATGTGTCAATTCCAAACCCTCTTCCAAAGTTCAAGGACAATACCCTAGTTTGTCAGCAGATTATAAGCCGATTTAACTAACAGGTCACCCTGCATGTCATGAGTCCAGAAGAATTCATCCCCCATGTTGGTTAAAGAAAGTATAGTAAGGGAGATAAACTCTTGCAGGGACTTGGAAAGGAGGCTCAGTTCATGGGATAAAGGGTAGCAAAGGGCCAAAACATTCCACTTTCTAGCACCATGTGGGACAAGGAGGTAATCACTAATATAAACACCAAAGATTTGTTGTGCTAGCCTCATAAGATTCCTAAATTTAGAGTTTTACAGAGGGGCATCAAGTAACCAGGGGTCCTCCCAAAATCTTATTTTATTACCATTACCAATATTCCATTTCATCCCAGTCCTAAGTAAACTCTCCAAACTGCAAATACTCCTCCAAGCCAAGGAACCCAAAGGATGAACCTATGAGAGACAATCAATCAAAAGTATGTTTTGAAGATACTTAGCTTTCATAATCTTGCACTAATCCTTTCTATTCCTCAGTTGGTCCCAACCCACTTTGGCCATCAAAGCCTTATTGGTATTAGAGACAATCCTTCCCAAGCCCACCACAATGTTTAGGTTGAAATACTTTGTCCCATTTAACCAAAGAAAATTTCTTCCTTTCCTCGGTCCCCTGCTAGAGGAAATTCCTTTGAATTTTCTCAAATTTCTCAACAATATATCTGGGGATCTTGAATATGGAGAGGAAGTAGATAGGGATACCTTGAAGAGTAGTAGATAGGATCTATAGTTTACCAACATGGCTAAGGATTGAGCCCTTCCACCCATCCAACTTTCTTTGGATCCTTTCAAGGACCGAACTCCAAAAGTCAGGAGTGACTTCCTTGACAATAAGGGGTAAAAAAAGATAAACCGAAGGAAGAGAACCATTCGTACATCCCAGGGAAACAATCACCAAAGATTGCAAGTTAGGAGTGTTATTGAAGAATTAAATCATACTTTTATTATAGTTAATACACTGCCCTAAACAAGCAGCATAGCTGTTGAGACAATTTTTCCATTTCCTAGCTTCAATCATATAGGTTTTCCCAAAAAGGAAAGTATCATCCACAAATTTTTGGATCACAATTGGATCTAAAGAAGAGGCAGCCTTAATTCCCTTAATAGACCCTTCTAACAGTAGATTAGAAAATTTCCTTCTCAAGACATCCACAATCATGATAAACAAATAGGGTGAAAGGGGTTCACCCTATATGATACCTCTCCCAAGATTAAAGAACCCAAAAAAAGTCTCATTAACTAGAACATAGTACTTTACCATAGTTATGCATTCCATTATGAGTTTGACCATAGATTGGTCAAACCCAAACTTAGCTAAGACTTTAGGGATAAAGTCCCAAATCACTTTATCATAACCTTTTGAAATATCTAATTTAAGGGTCATACTAGCATTGTTGCATCTATCCATGGAATGAAGTAATTCATGGGTGGTTATGGTAGTTTCAAGGATATGATGACCAAACACAAACCATTTTTGAGTGGGGTTGATTAATTTTTCAAGGAGAGGTTTGATTTGGTTCACCAGAATTTTAGAGAGGATTTTATAAAAGGTATTACAAAGGTTGATGGGTCAAAAATTAGACATAGACTAGGGATCAACAATCTTGGGAATTAAGGCTATAAAGGTTTGGTTCATTTGTTTGATAATCTTACCAAATTTGAAAAAATCACAAGTAGCTAAGATGAGGTGCCCACCAAAAATCTCCCAAAAGATCTGAAAGAAAGCCAGTGGAAAACCATTAGGGTCGGGTACTTTGTAAGGCCCCATACTAAAAGTAGCCAACCTGATCTCCTTAGGAGTGACAAAACTGAGGATCCCAAGGTTATCATTCTAGGAAATGATGGTTGAGAGAGGGTCCAACAATAAATTTTCCAAAGTCAGATTAGGAGCCTCAATAGGGGCCAAATAAGCCTTCTGAAAATAGTCCACAGCCAAGAGACCGTTCTGGGTGGGTGTATTGATCACATCCCCCTACTCATTATGCAATTTAGTTATGTGATTCATTTTCTTATTTTTAATGGAAGAAATGTGAACAAAAGAGGTATTCCTATCACCTTCTTTTAACCATTGGACCCTAGATTTTTATTTCAAAAAAATTTCCTCTTTCCTTAGAATTTTCTCCCACTCGCTTCGTCTCTCTTTTTCCTATTTGCAAGTAGGTAGATTGACATCCCCCTCCATTTTCTTTTGGATAATTTTCAATTTATCCCCAACAACTCTTTTGTTCCAGCCTTTCACCATACATTTGATATGTTTGAGTTTAAAAAAGATCCTAAAATATGGGGGAACCACGAAAAGGAATAATCCACCATTCAACAACTTTGTTCTTGAAGTCAGGGTGGGAATTGTACATTATCTCAAACCAAAAAAGGAACAGTCCAAAAACAAAATGGTCATTCGAGATCAGCGGTAGAGGATTGTGATCTGACACTGTCCTAGGAAAATCCCAAAGATTGGCATTAAGTAGGCCGGTCCAGTTACTGGAGCAAATGAATCTATCTATTTTGACTTGAATTATGTCCTCTCCAACAAGCTTGTTGGTCCAAGTAAAATCTTGGTCCAATAAGTCAATGTCAATCATGCCAGTAGAGCTTAGAAAGTTTTCTAGATCAGCCATGCTATTAGAATAATCCACCAAACCACCACTTTTCTCTGAAGGATATAAGGGGGAGTTGAAGTCCACAACCACTAGCCAGTGAGATCCGCTATTATTTTTAACCCAAATTGAAAGATCTTGCCACAAGGAATTCCTAGCATTTCTCTGGTTGGGAGCATAGACATTGATAAGCGACCAAGAGCCACTCGGGTAAGAAAAGGAAACTCCCACACTATTTTGGAAGTAGAATAGTTCAAATCCATTAAACCTGGAGGGGTTCCATGGCACAGCAAGACCACCCAACACCCCTTTAGCATCACTATAAGAGTAAGTGACACCCAACCATAAATACTTATCAATATTTTTGAAATTAGCTTTCATCTTGGTTTCTTGTAAAAGTAATACATCAATCTTATATTCTAATACATAGTTCTTCAAAGCAAGTTGCTTATGAGAGTTCTTCAACCCTCACACATTCCATGACATGACCTTCATTTTTTAACCTTCTTGGAGGACACTTCCAATGTCCTCTGTTTACCAATGGCTATCTCATTTGTAGTCTCTCTCAACCTAGCTTGTCTATGGTTGGGTCTTCTAGGTTTGGAGTCACCTCCCACATCAACCTTCTTCTTTCTCCCTATTTTCTTTGGGGTTACCCAACTATCCTCTTCTACAACTTTCTCATAATTTAATCCCCCAGAACTAAAAAATTGTCTCTCATATAACTCCAGTACCCACATCCTCCCAAATTTTTCCCTCTTCACCCATAGTCTCACTAGTCCCAACAAATCCCACCTCCAACAGGAAGCCACCTAATAACTCATCCCCCAAAGAGTTGGGTCAGAGGATAGAGCATTGACATCTCAAATCTTATCAACTGCCACCTTCTTAATCAGAGTAGGAATAGCAAGGCTTGAAATTGAGTCCACACTAGATATCTCCATCCCACTAAGAAGATCCCCCGAGATTGGGGGTTCAACCAAAACTGGAGAGGAAGTCTTGGCTAGAGAGTCACCATCCTTCATAACGTCATTTTCCAAAGGAGGGTGAGCATTTGTAGCACATTCCCCTAGGTCAGGCTCCTAATGAAAGGAATATTTACAGTTAGAGATAAGGTGGCTAGGTTTAGCACACTTTTGACAATAAATGACAACATTCTTATAGCAAACTAGTTGAACATAGGTACCAAACTTAGAGCACAGCTTCACAGAGTTAGGAAGTGTCTTATTCACACCAATATTCACACAAAAGCGGGAAAACACTAACCTAGATTTGGATTTGGTGATGAAGTCTAAAGTAATGAACTAGCCCAAGTAATCCCCAATGCTTTTGAAGATGGATTTGTCCTAGTATTCCAAGGGAAACCCAAGTAGACGAACCCAGACTGGTGCCAATTTATCAAGATCCACAGTAGGTTCAAAACTTGAATTCTAGCGACATAATGCCAAATTGTGTTTTCCATACACCCAAGGCCCAGAAGAGAGGACCATAACCAAGTCTTCTAAAGCCATGAATTTGAAAAGGAAGAGACCACCTAACATTGCGTAGATATCCACACTTCCTTTGAGGTGCCATTTAGCATAAGCCCATCTTCAGACCATATCCATAAAGGGACAGAAGAGAGAAAATGACCCAAAACTATGTTCTCCATGGAGGAGAGAATCCTATCACTGACTTTATCAAAGATAGAAAAATCTATTCTCAAAGCTTTGACTTCCTCTTCATAAAGAGGTGAAGGGTTTGAGCTTTGTTTTCCATTGGTCAACACATCCTTCCAACCTTTAGTTTCTGGAATAATCTCGACCACCGACACTTCCACACCAAAAAATACCAGAATCACAAGTGACTTCAATTGACCTACAATCAAAGGATCGGACCCTCCAGGAGTGGCTCCCGAGGGACACGAGTTTGCATATGACAGGGTGAAACTCGGGTCAGGAGTGGACAAAGGGGGACCGTGGGGAACCCCAAGGTAGAATCCACCAAGTGTGTAGGTTGTTCAAATGTGGAGATAGGAGAGAGGAGCAAGAAAATTCTAGAAAAAATGTTATTCCATGATATTGTTTTCTATTATTTGCACTTCATGCTAATACTTAATAACAAATTAAAGTGGATATGGAGTTAATAATTGTTTGAGATTTGTGAATGTGATTGGTGACAACTAATTCACCCCCCCCTCTTAGTTGTCTTGTGCATTTCTATAATATCTTCAATATTTTAATCCCATCTTTCTCACAAAACACACATGTTGCACTCAACATTTCACTTACACCGTTGTAGACTAGGTATACCCTAGTTTTATTTGATGCAATTGGAAAACACCATAATAATAGTGCCAATTATATTTCTTGTTCTTAATTTGGGTTCTATTGCTCTATGTTCTTTCGCTATTCATCAAATTACCTCTTCTAAAATACTTACATTTTTTTCTCCTTTGAACTTCCATAAACAATTTGGATGAAATTCATGTGGAAAAAAGGCATAGGTATTTAAGAAGAGATATTTTGAGGAATAGTGACAAAAGCTAGAGTAGAAAAACCTAAAATAAGAACCAATAATATAATTGACACTATTATTGTGGAGTTTGTCAATTACATAAAATAAAACTAAAGATATACGTAGTGAGCAATGGTATAAATGAAATATTTACTGCAACATGTGTGCTTCGTAAGAAATCTAGAATAGAAATATTGAAGAGCTTATGATAAGTGCAACCATATCTGACCACAAAGATTTGGAAGGAGGGTGTGCGACTCGTAATAAAAAACACCCCATTAACACAAAAATGCTTACTCTAGCACTTAAAATGTGGATCACATCACCTTCAAATATATATAATAGTTGACATATTTTTGATAATCCTGGGGCAACATAATATTTATCGTTAGAAAAGTTGAAAGAGATTTGAAGCGGTTTGACAAATTGAAGAGTAAGCACACCTAGAACTAGAGACTGATGGAATTTGATGCTTCCTTTTCTTGAATGTGATTCAAACATCTGCTCCTTTTACTATAATTGGAAGGCACCATTATGCAAGTACCCCTAAAACAAAGATTACACAGATAATACAGTCAAAAGGTTCAACACTAGAACAAACTCTTCTAAAGCACTATTAAAAGTAGCATTTGATATCCCTATCTTAGAAGTGAATTAGGGGAGAAGACTCAAGAGTTGAGCATATACTTATATTTGTTACAATTTACCTTGAAAGACATTTGATTTAATTGATTTTCACTATGTATTTAGCTTTTGAATATTTCATTCAAATTTTATGTTGGTGAGTTTCAATAAGATCAAAAAACATCAATGATAAGGATGTGATATTAGTATTAATGACAATTTTGTCCCACAAGAGCCCTTCAACCGTAAAGATATTTCTAATTCTTTGAACTTGGAAAAAATAATTTGAATAAGCTGATAGAGAGGGACCCACCACTATCGTAAATTCTATTCAATATTCCATTTTTTGGACTATAGAGATGTTTTTGATGCATTTGGACTTCGACAAAAGAACTACTAGATTGGGACTCACCACTATTATAAATTTTATAAGATATTCCATTTTTTGGACCAATCTAACAAAGTGAATGATGGAATCATTTTGACTCACTAATGGAATATTTTTTGGCTTAGTTGTGATGGGCTCCCTTGTTATTAAATTATTAATTATTTTATAATTGTTTATAACTTGTATTGGAGTGTCTATAAATAATTTCAGCACTCACTTTATGTTTTCTATGTATTTTGCTAAAAATGAATTTGGTGATGATGACAGAGCCTTCTTTCTCTCTGGAGGATACACTTACACCATTTCATGATTCAACACAGGAGGATATTTTGGCCTTGTTGGAGATAATCTTCATTTGTTGCCTATTTTTTTTGGTGTAGTGTTTTCACGTCCGCAGGAGACTATTGGAACACTTTCCCATAGTTTTTAAGAGCTTCATGATTTAAAAATAACTAATGCTTATGATCTAAACAACATGATAGATTAGGGTGTGTGGATTGACTACAATAAAAGAGGACTCAAAATTTATCTTTCTAGTGGTTCCCATAGTTTGAAGTTCCCTAAAATTTATATTTTAGTTCATCGCATATTTTTTTCTAAATAATTTAGTGGAAATGTTTTTATAAATTTTTTGTTTGCAGCTATAAGATCAAATGAGCCCACAAAATCCTTTCATGGATCTTCAATAATAGCTTGTATTTGAAAAACTCTTCAATGGTTTTCAACATGAGTGTAAATGGTTTAGAGATGAGCTCAAAAGAAAAGGTCCAAAAACAAGTGAGCACTTTTACAAAATTATTTACAGATGTTGGATTTTGCATTGTGGCTTTTATCGTAGGTGCATTCTAGGGCTACTTTTCCTTTCTCAAAAGTAAGAGAGTTGCACCCATCATAGGAAAACAGTTAATAGACATGGATCTTGACAAGCTTCTACATCACATTCCCCAAAGGTTTAAATTGAATGACCCAATAGCTGAAACTAACAATTTTAGAGAAGCTCAAAAGCTTGGGAAAGGGGGAT